>CAMPDV010005570.1:0-26860 GCA_946699065.1 Loxodes magnus
AGAAGTAAAGTAAGAAAAGAAGATATAATTTCAGTTTTAAGGAGTATGCTTTGAGAAGTAATAAGTATTTAGAAAAGATAAAAAGTTAATTAAGAAAAGAAGATAGAATTTCAGTTTTAAGGAGTATGCTTTGAGAAATAATAAGTATTTCTAAAAGATAAAAAGTTAATTAAGAAAAGAAGATAGAATTTCAGTTTTAAGGAGTATGCTTTGAGAAGTAATAAGTGATTAGAAAAGTGAAGAAGTAAAGTAAGAAAAGAAGATAGAATTTAGTTTTAAGTAGTATGCTTTGAGAAGTAATAAGTCTTTAGAAAAGTGAAGAAGTAAAGTAAGAAAAGAAGATAGAATTTCAGTTTTAAGGAGTATGCTTTGAGAAGTAATAAGTATTTAGAAAAGTGAAGAAGTAAAGTAAGAAAAGAAGATATAATTTCAGTTTATAGTAGTATGCTTTGAGAAGTAATAAGTATTTAGAAAAGTGAAGAAGTAAAGTAAGAAAAGAAGATAGAATTTCAGTTTTAAGGAGTATGCTTTGAGAAGTAATAAGTATTTCTAAAAGATAAAAAGTTAATTAAGAAAAGAAGATATAATTTCAGTTTTAAGGAGTATGCTTTGAGAAGTAATAAGTATTTAGAAAAGTGAAGAAGTGAAGTAAGAAAAGAAGATATAATTTCAGTTTTAAGGAGTATGTTTTGAGAAGTAATAAGTGATTAGAAAAGTGAAGAAGTAAAGTAAGAAAAGAAGATATAATTTCAGTTTATAGTAGTATGCTTTGAGAAGTAATAAGTATTTAGAAAAGTGAAGAAGTAAAGTAAGAAAAGAAGATAGAATTTCAGTTTTAAGGAGTATGCTTTGAGAAGTAATAAGTCTTTATAAAAGTGAAGAAGTAAAGTAAGAAAAGAAGATAGAATTATCAGTTTATAGTAGTATGCTTTGAGAAGTATTAAGTATTTAGAAAAGTGAAGAAGTAAAGTAAGAAAAGAAGATAGAATTTCAGTTTTAAGGAGTATGTTTTGAGAAGTAATAAGTATTTTGAAAAGTGAAGAAGTAAAGTAAGAAAAGAAGATATAATTTCAGTTTATAGTAGTATGCTTTGAGAAGTATTAAGTATTTAAAGGAGTGAAGAAGTAAAGTAAGAAAAGAAGATATAATTTCAGTTTATAGTAGTATGCTTTGAGAGGTAAATGTATTTAGAAAAGTGAAGAAGTAAAGTAAGAAAGGAAGATAGAATTTCAGTTTTAAGGAGTATGTTTTGAGAAGTAATAAGTATTTTGAAAAGTGAAGAAGTAAAGTAAGAAAAGAAGATATAATTTCAGTTTTAAGGAGTATGCTTTGAGAAGTATTAAGTATTTAGAAAAGTGAAGAAGTAAAGTAAGAAAAGAAGATAGAGATTAAGTTTTAAGGAGTATGCTTTGAGAAGTATTAAGTATTTAGAAAAGTGAAGAAGTAAAGTAAGAAAAGAAGATAGAATTTCAGTTTTAAGGGAGTATGTTTTGAGAAGTAATAAGTCTTTAGAAAAGTGAAGAAGTGAAGTAAGAAAAGAAGATATAATTTCAGTTTTAAGGAGTATGTTTTGAGAAGTAATAAGTATTTTGAAAAGTGAAGAAGTAAAGTAAGAAAAGAAGATATAATTTCAGTTTATAGTAGTATGCTTTGAGAAGTATTAATTATTTAAAGGAGTGAAGAAGTAAAGTAAGAAAAGAAGATAGAATTTCAGTTTTAAGGAGTATGCTTTGAGAAGTATTAAGTATTTAGAAAAGTGAAGAAGTAAAGTAAGAAAAGAAGATAGAATTTAGTTTTAAGTAGTATGCTTTGAGAAGTAATAAGTATTTAGAAAAAGATAAAAAGTTAATTAAGAAAAGAAGATATAATTTCAGTTTTAAGTAGTTTGCTTTGAGAAGTATTAAGTATTTAGAAAAGTGAAGAAGTAAAGTAAGAAAAGAAGAAAGAATTTCAGTTTTAAGGAGTATGTTTTGAGAAGTAATAAGTATTTAGAAAAGATAAAAAGTTAATTAAGAAAAGAAGATAGAATTTCAGTTTTAAGGAGTATGCTTTGAGAAGTAATAAGTGATTAGAAAAGTGAAGAAGTAAAGTAAGAAAAGAAGATAGAATTTAGTTTTAAGTAGTATGCTTTGAGAAGTAATAAGTCTTTAGAAAAGTGAAGAAGTAAAGTAAGAAAAGAAGATAGAATTTCAGTTTTAAGGAGTATGCTTTGAGAAGTAATAAGTATTTCTAAAAGATAAAAAGTTAATTAAGAAAAGAAGATAGAATTTCAGTTTTAAGGAGTATGCTTTGAGAAGTATTAAGTATTTAGAAAAGTGAAGAAGTAAAGTAAGAAAAGAAGATAGAATTTCAGTTTATAGTAGTTTGCTTTGAGAAGTATTAAGTATTTAGAAAAGTGAAGAAGTAAAGTAAGAAAAGAAGATATAATTTCAGTTTTAAGTAGGATGTTTTGAGAAGTATTAAGTATTTAGAAAAGTGAAGAAGTAAAGTAAGAAAAGAAGATATAATTTCAGTTTTAAGGAGTATGCTTTGAGAAGTATTAAGTATTTAGAAAAGTGAAGAAGTAAAGTAAGAAAAGAAGATATAATTTCAGTTTATAGTAGTATGCTTTCAGAGGTAAATGTATTTAGAAAAGTGAAGAAGTAAAGTAAGAAAGGAAGATAGAATTTCAGTTTTAAGGAGTATGCTTTGAGAAGTATTAAGTATTTAGAAAAGTGAAGAAGTAAAGTAAGAAAAGAAGATATAATTTCAGTTTTAAGGAGTATGCTTTGAGAAGTAATAAGTATTTAGAAAAGATAAAAAGTTAATTAAGAAAAGAAGATAGAATTTCAGTTTTAAGGAGTATGCTTTGAGAAATAATAAGTATTTCTAAAAGATAAAAAGTTAATTAAGAAAAGAAGATAGAATTTCAGTTTTAAGGAGTATGCTTTGAGAAGTAATAAGTGATTAGAAAAGTGAAGAAGTAAAGTAAGAAAAGAAGATAGAATTTAGTTTTAAGTAGTATGCTTTGAGAAGTAATAAGTCTTTAGAAAAGTGAAGAAGTAAAGTAAGAAAAGAAGATAGAATTTCAGTTTTAAGGAGTATGCTTTGAGAAGTAATAAGTATTTAGAAAAGTGAAGAAGTAAAGTAAGAAAAGAAGAAAGAATTTCAGTTTTAAGGAGTATGTTTTGAGAAGTAATAAGTATTTAGAAAAGATAAAAAGTTAATTAAGAAAAGAAGATAGAATTTCAGTTTTAAGGAGTATGCTTTGAGAAGTAATAAGTGATTAGAAAAGTGAAGAAGTAAAGTAAGAAAAGAAGATAGAATTTAGTTTTAAGTAGTATGCTTTGAGAAGTAATAAGTCTTTAGAAAAGTGAAGAAGTAAAGTAAGAAAAGAAGATAGAATTTCAGTTTTAAGGAGTATGCTTTGAGAAGTAATAAGTATTTCTAAAAGATAAAAAGTTAATTAAGAAAAGAAGATAGAATTTCAGTTTTAAGGAGTATGCTTTGAGAAGTATTAAGTATTTAGAAAAGTGAAGAAGTAAAGTAAGAAAAGAAGATAGAATTTCAGTTTATAGTAGTTTGCTTTGAGAAGTATTAAGTATTTAGAAAAGTGAAGAAGTAAAGTAAGAAAAGAAGATATAATTTCAGTTTTAAGTAGGATGTTTTGAGAAGTATTAAGTATTTAGAAAAGTGAAGAAGTAAAGTAAGAAAAGAAGATATAATTTCAGTTTTAAGGAGTATGCTTTGAGAAGTATTAAGTATTTAGAAAAGTGAAGAAGTAAAGTAAGAAAAGAAGATATAATTTCAGTTTATAGTAGTATGCTTTCAGAGGTAAATGTATTTAGAAAAGTGAAGAAGTAAAGTAAGAAAGGAAGATAGAATTTCAGTTTTAAGGAGTATGCTTTGAGAAGTATTAAGTATTTAGAAAAGTGAAGAAGTAAAGTAAGAAAAGAAGATATAATTTCAGTTTTAAGGAGTATGCTTTGAGAAGTAATAAGTATTTAGAAAAGATAAAAAGTTAATTAAGAAAAGAAGATAGAATTTCAGTTTTAAGGAGTATGCTTTGAGAAATAATAAGTATTTCTAAAAGATAAAAAGTTAATTAAGAAAAGAAGATAGAATTTCAGTTTTAAGGAGTATGCTTTGAGAAGTAATAAGTGATTAGAAAAGTGAAGAAGTAAAGTAAGAAAAGAAGATAGAATTTAGTTTTAAGTAGTATGCTTTGAGAAGTAATAAGTCTTTAGAAAAGTGAAGAAGTAAAGTAAGAAAAGAAGATAGAATTTCAGTTTTAAGGAGTATGCTTTGAGAAGTAATAAGTATTTAGAAAAGTGAAGAAGTAAAGTAAGAAAAGAAGATAGAATTTCAGTTTTAAGGAGTATGCTTTGAGAAGTAATAAGTATTTAGAAAAGTGAAGAAGTCAAGTAAGAAAAGAAGATATAATTTCAGTTTTAAGTAGTTTGCTTTGAGAAGTAATAAGTATTTAGAAAAGTGAAGAAGTAAAGTAAGAAAAGAAGATATAATTTCAGTTTTAAGGAGTATGCTTTGAGAAGTAATAAGTATTTCTAAAAGTGAAGAAGTAAAGTAAGAAAAGAAGATAGAATTTCAGTTTTAAGGAGTATGCTTTGAGAAGTAATAAGTATTTAGAAAAGTGAAGAAGTAAAGTAAGAAAAGAAGATAGAATTTCAGTTTTAAGGAGTATGCTTTGAGAAGTAATAAGTATTTAGAAAAGTGAAGAAGTAAAGTAAGAAAAGAAGATAGAATTTCAGTTTTAAGGAGTATGTTTTGAGAAGTAATAAGTATTTAGAAAAGTGAAGAAGTAAAGTAAGAAAAGAAGATAGAATTTCAGTTTTAAGGAGTATGTTTTGAGAAGTAATAAGTGATTAGAAAAGTGAAGAAGTAAAGTAAGAAAAGAAGATAGAATTTCAGTTTTAAGGAGTATGTTTTGAGAAGTAATAAGTATTTTGAAAAGTGAAGAAGTGAAGTAAGAAAAGAAGATAGAATTTCAGTTTTAAGGAGTATGTTTTGAGAAGTAATAAGTATTTTGAAAAGTGAAGAAGTAAAGTAAAAAAATAAGATAGAATTTCAGTTTTAAGGAGTATGCTTTAGAAGTAATAAGTATTTAGAAAAGTGAAGAAGTAAAGTAAGAAAAGAAGATAGAATTTCAGTTTTAAGGAGTATGCTTTGAGAAGTAATAAGTATTTCTAAAAGTGAAGAAGTAAAGTAAGAAAAGAAGAAAGAATTTCAGTTTTAAGGAGTATGCTTTGAGAAGTAATAAGTATTTAGAAAAGTGAAGAAGTAAAGTAAGAAAAGAAGATAGAATTTCAGTTTTAAGGGAGTATGTTTTGAGAAGTAATAAGTATTTTGAAAAGTGAAGAAGTAAAGTAAGAAAAGAAGATAGAATTTCAGTTTTAAGGAGTATGCTTTAGAAGTAATAAGTATTTAGAAAAGTGAAGAAGTAAAGTAAGAAAAGAAGATAGAATTTCAGTTTTAAGGAGTATGCTTTGAGAAGTAATAAGTATTTCTAAAAGTGAAGAAGTAAAGTAAGAAAAGAAGAAAGAATTTCAGTTTTAAGGAGTATGCTTTGAGAAGTAATAAGTATTTAGAAAAGTGAAGAAGTAAAGTAAGAAAAGAAGATATAATTTCAGTTTTAAGGAGTATGCTTTGAGAAGTATTAAGTATTTAGAAAAGTGAAGAAGTAAAGTAAGAAAAGAAGATATAATTTCAGTTTTAAGGAGTATGCTTTGAGAAGTAATAAGTATTTAGAAAAGTGAAGAAGTAAAGTAAGAAAAGAAGATATAATTTCAGTTTTAAGGAGTATGCTTTGAGAAGTAATAAGTATTTAGAAAAGTGAAGAAGTAAAGTAAGAAAAGAAGATATAATTTCAGTTTTAAGGAGTATGCTTTGAGAAGTATTAAGTATTTAGAAAAGTGAAGAAGTAAAGTAAGAAAAGAAGATAGAGTTTCAGTTTTAAGGAGTATGCTTTGAGAAGTAATAAGTATTTAGAAAAGTGAAGAAGTAAAGTAAGAAAAGAAGATAGAATTTCAGTTTTAAGGAGTATGCTTTGAGAAGTAATAAGTATTTAGAAAAGTGAAGAAGTAAAGTAAGAAAAGAAGATAGAATTTCAGTTTTAAGGAGTATGTTTTGAGAAGTAATAAGTATTTTGAAAAGTGAAGAAGTAAAGTAAGAAAAGAAGATATAATTTCAGTTTATAGTAGTATGCTTTGAGAAGTAATAAGTGATTAGAAAAGTGAAGAAGTAAAGTAAGAAAAGAAGATAGAATTTCAGTTTATAGTAGTATGCTTTGAGAAGTATTAAGTATTTAGAAAAGTGAAGAAGTAAAGTAAGAAAAGAAGATATAATTTCAGTTTTAAGGAGTATGTTTTGAGAAGTAATAAGTATTATGAAAAGTGAAGAAGTAAAGTAAGAAAAGAAGATAGAGTTTCAGTTTTAAGGAGTATGCTTTGAGAAGTAATAAGTATTTAGAAAAGTGAAGAAGTAAAGTAAGAAAAGAAGATAGAATTTCAGTTTTAAGGGAGTATGTTTTGAGAAGTAATAAGTCTTTAGAAAAGTGAAGAAGTGAAGTAAGAAAAGAAGATATAATTTCAGTTTTAAGGAGTATGTTTTGAGAAGTAATAAGTATTTTGAAAAGTGAAGAAGTAAAGTAAGAAAAGAAGATATAATTTCAGTTTTAAGGAGTATGCTTTGAGAAGTAATAAGTATTTAGAAAAGTGAAGAAGTAAAGTAAGAAAAGAAGATAGAATTTCAGTTTTAAGGAGTATGCTTTGAGAAGTATTAAGTATTTAGAAAAGTGAAGAAGTAAAGTAAGAAAAGAAGATATAATTTCAGTTTTAAGGAGTATGCTTTGAGAAGTATTAAGTATTTAGAAAAGTGAAGAAGTCAAGTAAGAAAAGAAGATAGAATTTCAGTTTTAAGGAGTATGCTTTGAGAAGTAATAAGTATTTAGAAAAGTGAAGAAGTAAAGTAAGAAAAGAAGATAGAATTTCAGTTTTAAGGAGTATGTTTTGAGAAGTAATAAGTATTTTGAAAAGTGAAGAAGTAAAGTAAGAAAAGAAGATATAATTTCAGTTTATAGTAGTATGCTTTGAGAAGTAATAAGTGATTAGAAAAGTGAAGAAGTAAAGTAAGAAAAGAAGATAGAATTTCAGTTTATAGTAGTATGCTTTGAGAAGTATTAAGTATTTAGAAAAGTGAAGAAGTAAAGTAAGAAAAAAAGATAGAGATTAAGTTTTAAGGAGTATGCTTTGAGAAGTATTAAGTATTTAGAAAAGTGAAGAAGTAAAGTAAGAAAAGAAGATAGAATTTCAGTTTTAAGGAGTATGCTTTGTGAAGTAATAAGTCTTTAGAAAAGTGAAGAAGTGAAGTAAGAAAAGAAGATATAATTTCAGTTTTAAGGAGTATGCTTTGAGAAGTAATAAGTATTTATAAAAGTGAAGAAGTAAAGTAAGAAAAGAAGATAGAATTTCAGTTTTAAGGAGTATGTTTTGAGAAGTAATAAGTATTTAGAAAAGTGAAGAAGTAAAGTAAGAAAAGAAGATATAATTTCAGTTTATAGTAGTATGCTTTGAGAAGTAATAAGTATTTAGAAAAGTGAAGAAGTAAAGTAAGAAAAGAAGATAGAATTTCAGTTTTAAGGAGTATGCTTTGAGAAGTAATAAGTCTTTATAAAAGTGAAGAAGTAAAGTAAGAAAAGAAGATAGAATTATCAGTTTTAAGGAGTATGCTTTGAGAAGTAATAAGTATTTATAAAAGTGAAGAAGTAAAGTAAGAAAAGAAGATAGAATTTCAGTTTTAAGGAGTATGTTTTGAGAAGTAATAAGTATTTTGAAAAGTGAAGAAGTAAAGTAAGAAAGGAAGATAGAATTTCAGTTTTAAGGAGTATGCTTTGAGAAGTATTAAGTATTTAGAAAAGATAAAAAGTTAATTAAGAAAAGAAGATAGAATTTCAGTTTTAAGGAGTATGCTTTGAGAAGTATTAAGTATTTAGAAAAGTGAAGAAGTAAAGTAAGAAAAGAAGATATAATTTCAGTTTTAAGGAGTATGCTTTGAGAAGTAATAAGTATTTAGAAAAGTGAAGAAGTAAAGTAAGAAAAGAAGATAGAATTTCAGTTTTAAGGAGTATGCTTTGAGAAGTAATAAGTATTTAGAAAAGTGAAGAAGTAAAGTAAGAAAAGAAGATATAATTTCAGTTTTAAGGAGTATGCTTTGAGAAGTAATAAGTATTTAGAAAAGATAAAAAGTTAATTAAGAAAAGAAGATATAATTTCAGTTTTAAGTAGTTTGCTTTGAGAAGTATTAAGTATTTAGAAAAGTGAAGAAGTAAAGTAAGAAAAGAAGATAGAATTTCAGTTTTAAGTAGGATGTTTTGAGAAGTAATAAGTATTTAGAAAAGTGAAGAAGTTAATTAAGAAAAGAAGATAGAATTTCAGTTTTAAGGAGTATGCTTTGAGAAGTAATAAGTATTTAGAAAAGTGAAGAAGTAAAGTAAGAAAAGAAGATATAATTTCAGTTTTAAGGAGTATGCTTTGAGAAGTAATAAGTATTTAGAAAAGTGAAGAAGTAAAGTAAGAAAAGAAGATATAATTTCAGTTTTAAGGAGTATGCTTTGAGAAGTATTAAGTATTTAGAAAAGTGAAGAAGTAAAGTAAGAAAAGAAGATAGAGTTTCAGTTTTAAGGAGTATGCTTTGAGAAGTAATAAGTATTTAGAAAAGTGAAGAAGTAAAGTAAGAAAAGAAGATAGAATTTCAGTTTTAAGGAGTATGCTTTGAGAAGTAATAAGTATTTAGAAAAGTGAAGAAGTAAAGTAAGAAAAGAAGATAGAATTTCAGTTTTAAGGAGTATGTTTTGAGAAGTAATAAGTATTTAGAAAAGTGAAGAAGTAAAGTAAGAAAAGAAGATAGAGTTTCAGTTTTAAGGAGTATGCTTTGAGAAGTAATAAGTATTTAGAAAAGTGAAGAAGTAAAGTAAGAAAAGAAGATAGAATTTCAGTTTTAAGGAGTATGCTTTGAGAAGTAATAAGTATTTCTAAAAGTGAAGAAGTAAAGTAAGAAAAGAAGAAAGAATTTCAGTTTTAAGGAGTATGCTTTGAGAAGTAATAAGTATTTTGAAAAGTGAAGAAGTAAAGTAAGAAAAGAAGATATAATTTCAGTTTATAGTAGTATGCTTTGAGAAGTAATAAGTGATTAGAAAAGTGAAGAAGTAAAGTAAGAAAAGAAGATAGAATTTCAGTTTTAAGGAGTATGTTTTGAGAAGTAATAAGTATTTTGAAAAGTGAAGAAGTAAAGTAAGAAAAGAAGATATAATTTCAGTTTATAGTAGTATGCTTTGAGAAGTAATAAGTGATTAGAAAAGTGAAGAAGTAAAGTAAGAAAAGAAGATATAATTTCAGTTTATAGTAGTATGCTTTGAGAAGTAATAAGTGATTAGAAAAGTGAAGAAGTAAAGTAAGAAAAGAAGATAGAATTTCAGTTTATAGTAGTATGCTTTGAGAAGTATTAAGTATTTAGAAAAGTGAAGAAGTAAAGTAAGAAAAGAAGATAGAATTTCAGTTTTAAGGAGTATGCTTTGAGAAGTAATAAGTATTTAGAAAAGTGAAGAAGTAAAGTAAGAAAAGAAGATATAATTTCAGTTTATAGTAGTATGCTTTGAGAAGTAATAAGTGATTAGAAAAGTGAAGAAGTAAAGTAAGAAAAGAAGATAGAGTTTCAGTTTTAAGGAGTATGCTTTGAGAAGTAATAAGTATTTAGAAAAGTGAAGAAGTAAAGTAAGAAAAGAAGATAGAATTTCAGTTTTAAGGAGTATGCTTTGAGAAGTAATAAGTATTTAGAAAAGTGAAGAAGTAAAGTAAGAAAAGAAGATATAATTTCAGTTTTAAGGAGTATGCTTTGAGAAGTAATAAGTATTTAGAAAAGTGAAGAAGTAAAGTAAGAAAAGAAGATATAATTTCAGTTTTAAGGAGTATGCTTTGAGAAGTATTAAGTATTTAGAAAAGTGAAGAAGTAAAGTAAGAAAAGAAGATAGAGTTTCAGTTTTAAGGAGTATGCTTTGAGAAGTAATAAGTATTTAGAAAAGTGAAGAAGTAAAGTAAGAAAAGAAGATAGAATTTCAGTTTTAAGGAGTATGCTTTGAGAAGTAATAAGTATTTAGAAAAGTGAAGAAGTAAAGTAAGAAAAGAAGATAGAATTTCAGTTTTAAGGAGTATGTTTTGAGAAGTAATAAGTATTTTGAAAAGTGAAGAAGTAAAGTAAGAAAAGAAGATATAATTTCAGTTTATAGTAGTATGCTTTGAGAAGTAATAAGTGATTAGAAAAGTGAAGAAGTAAAGTAAGAAAAGAAGATAGAATTTCAGTTTATAGTAGTATGCTTTGAGAAGTATTAAGTATTTAGAAAAGTGAAGAAGTAAAGTAAGAAAAGAAGATATAATTTCAGTTTTAAGGAGTATGTTTTGAGAAGTAATAAGTATTATGAAAAGTGAAGAAGTAAAGTAAGAAAAGAAGATAGAGTTTCAGTTTTAAGGAGTATGCTTTGAGAAGTAATAAGTATTTAGAAAAGTGAAGAAGTAAAGTAAGAAAAGAAGATAGAATTTCAGTTTTAAGGGAGTATGTTTTGAGAAGTAATAAGTCTTTAGAAAAGTGAAGAAGTGAAGTAAGAAAAGAAGATATAATTTCAGTTTTAAGGAGTATGTTTTGAGAAGTAATAAGTATTTTGAAAAGTGAAGAAGTAAAGTAAGAAAAGAAGATATAATTTCAGTTTTAAGGAGTATGCTTTGAGAAGTAATAAGTATTTAGAAAAGTGAAGAAGTAAAGTAAGAAAAGAAGATAGAATTTCAGTTTTAAGGAGTATGCTTTGAGAAGTATTAAGTATTTAGAAAAGTGAAGAAGTAAAGTAAGAAAAGAAGATATAATTTCAGTTTTAAGGAGTATGCTTTGAGAAGTATTAAGTATTTAGAAAAGTGAAGAAGTCAAGTAAGAAAAGAAGATAGAATTTCAGTTTTAAGGAGTATGCTTTGAGAAGTAATAAGTATTTAGAAAAGTGAAGAAGTAAAGTAAGAAAAGAAGATAGAATTTCAGTTTTAAGGAGTATGTTTTGAGAAGTAATAAGTATTTTGAAAAGTGAAGAAGTAAAGTAAGAAAAGAAGATATAATTTCAGTTTATAGTAGTATGCTTTGAGAAGTAATAAGTGATTAGAAAAGTGAAGAAGTAAAGTAAGAAAAGAAGATAGAATTTCAGTTTATAGTAGTATGCTTTGAGAAGTATTAAGTATTTAGAAAAGTGAAGAAGTAAAGTAAGAAAAGAAGATAGAGATTAAGTTTTAAGGAGTATGCTTTGAGAAGTATTAAGTATTTAGAAAAGTGAAGAAGTAAAGTAAGAAAAGAAGATAGAATTTCAGTTTTAAGGAGTATGCTTTGAGAAGTAATAAGTATTTAGAAAAGTGAAGAAGTGAAGTAAGAAAAGAAGATATAATTTCAGTTTTAAGGAGTATGCTTTGAGAAGTAATAAGTATTTATAAAAGTGAAGAAGTAAAGTAAGAAAAGAAGATAGAATTTCAGTTTTAAGGAGTATGTTTTGAGAAGTAATAAGTATTTTGAAAAGTGAAGAAGTAAAGTAAGAAAAGAAGATATAATTTCAGTTTATAGTAGTATGCTTTGAGAAGTAATAAGTATTTAGAAAAGTGAAGAAGTAAAGTAAGAAAAGAAGATAGAATTTCAGTTTTAAGGAGTATGCTTTGAGAAGTAATAAGTCTTTATAAAAGTGAAGAAGTAAAGTAAGAAAAGAAGATAGAATTATCAGTTTTAAGGAGTATGCTTTGAGAAGTAATAAGTATTTATAAAAGTGAAGAAGTAAAGTAAGAAAAGAAGATAGAATTTCAGTTTTAAGGAGTATGTTTTGAGAAGTAATAAGTATTTTGAAAAGTGAAGAAGTAAAGTAAGAAAGGAAGATAGAATTTCAGTTTTAAGGAGTATGCTTTGAGAAGTATTAAGTATTTAGAAAAGATAAAAAGTTAATTAAGAAAAGAAGATAGAATTTCAGTTTTAAGGAGTATGCTTTGAGAAGTATTAAGTATTTAGAAAAGTGAAGAAGTAAAGTAAGAAAAGAAGATATAATTTCAGTTTTAAGGAGTATGCTTTGAGAAGTAATAAGTATTTAGAAAAGTGAAGAAGTAAAGTAAGAAAAGAAGATAGAATTTCAGTTTTAAGGAGTATGCTTTGAGAAGTAATAAGTATTTAGAAAAGTGAAGAAGTAAAGTAAGAAAAGAAGATATAATTTCAGTTTTAAGGAGTATGCTTTGAGAAGTAATAAGTATTTAGAAAAGATAAAAAGTTAATTAAGAAAAGAAGATATAATTTCAGTTTTAAGGAGTATGCTTTGAGAAGTAATAAGTGATTAGAAAAGTGAAGAAGTAAAGTAAGAAAAGAAGATAGAATTTCAGTTTTAAGGAGTATGCTTTGAGAAGTATTAAGTATTTAGAAAAGTGAAGAAGTAAAGTAAGAAAAGAAGATAGAATTTCAGTTTTAAGGAGTATGCTTTGAGAAGTATTAAGTATTTAGAAAAGTGAAGAAGTAAAGTAAGAAAAGAAGATATAATTTCAGTTTTAAGGAGTATGCTTTGAGAAGTATTAAGTATTTAGAAAAGTGAAGAAGTAAAGTAAGAAAAGAAGATAGAATTTCAGTTTTAAGGAGTATGCTTTGAGAAGTAATAAGTATTTTGGAAAGTGAAGAAGTAAAGTAAGAAAAGAAGATAGAGTTTCAGTTTTAAGGAGTATGCTTTGAGAAGTAATAAGTATTTAGAAAAGCGAAGAAGTAAAGTAAGAAAAGAAGATAGAATTTCAGTTTTAAGGAGTATGCTTTGAGAAGTAATAAGTATTTAGAAAAGTGAATAAGTAAAGTAATAAAAGAAGATAGAATTTCAGTTTTAAGGAGTATGCTTTGAGAAGTAATAAGTATTTAGAAAAGTGAAGAAGTAAAGTAAGAAAAGAAGATAGAATTTCAGTTTTAAGGAGTATGCTTTGAGAAGTAATAAGTATTTAGAAAAGTGAAGGAGTAAAGTAAGAAAAGAAGATAGAGTTTCAGTTTTAAGGAGTATGCTTTGAGAAGTAATAAGTATTTAGAAAAGTGAAGAAGTAAAGTAAGAAAACAATTTAGAGTTTAAGTTTTAAAGAGTATGCTTTGAGAAGTAACAAGTATTTAGAAAAGTGAAGAAGTAAAGTAAGAAAAGAAGATAGAGTTTCAGTTTTAAGGAGTATGCTTTGAGAAGTAATAAGTATTTAGAAAAGTGAAGAAGTAAAGTAAGAAAAGAAGATAGAGTTTCAGTTTTAAGGAGTATGCTTTGAGAAGTAATAAGTATTTAGAAAAGTGAAGAAGTAAAGTAAGAAAAGAAGATAGAATTTCAGTTTTAAGGAGTATGCTTTGAGAAGTAATAAGTATTTAGAAAAGTGAAGGAGTAAAGTAAGAAAAGAAGATAGAGTTTCAGTTTTAAGGAGTATGCTTTGAGAAGTAATAAGTATTTAGAAAAGTGAAGAAGTAAAGTCAGAAAACAATTTAGAGTTTAAGTTTTAAAGAGTATGCTTTGAGAAGTAATAAGTATTTAGAAAAGCGAAGAAGTAAAGTAAGAAAAGAAGATAGAATTTCAGTTTTAAGGAGTATGCTTTGAGAAGTAATAAGTATTTAGAAAAGTGAAGGAGTAAAGTAAGAAAAGAAGATAGAAATTCAGTTTTAAGGAGTATGCTTTGAGAAGTAATAAGTATTTAGAAAAGTGAAGAAGTAAAGTAAGAAAAGAAGATAGAGTTTCAGTTTTAAGGAGTATGCTTTGAGAAGTAATAAGTATTTAGAAAAGTGAAGAAGTAAAGTAAGAAAAGAAGATAGAGTTTCAGTTTTAAGGAGTATGCTTTGAGAAGTAATAAGTATTTAGAAAAGTGAAGAAGTAAAGTAAGAAAAGAAGATAGAGTTTCAGTTTTAAGGAGTATGCTTTGAGAAGTAATAAGTATTTAGAAAAGTGAATAAGTAAAGTAAGAAAAGAAGATAGAGTTTCAGTTTTAAGGAGTATGCTTTGAGAAGTAATAAGTATTTAGAAAAGCGAAGAAGTAAAGTAAGAAAAGAAGATAGAGTTTCAGTTTTAAGGAGTATGCTTTGAGAAGTAATAAGTATTTAGAAAAGTGAAGAATTAAAGTAAGAAAAGAAGAAAGAATTTCAGTTTTAAGGAGTATGCTTTGAGAAGTAATAAGTATTTAGAAAAGTGAAGAATTAAATAAGAAAAGAAGATAGAATTTCAGTTTTAAGGAGTATGCTTTGAGAAGTAATAAGTATTTAGAAAAGTGAAGAAGTAAAGTAAGAAAAGAAGAAAGAATTTCAGTTTTAAGGAGTATGCTTTGAGAAGTAATAAGTATTTAGAAAAGTGAATAAGTAAAGTAAGAAAAGAAGATAGAATTTCAGTTTTAAGGAGTATGCTTTGAGAAGTAATAAGTGATTAGAAAAGTGAAGAAGTAAAGTAAGAAAAGAAGATAGAGTTTCAGTTTTAAGGAGTATGCTTTGAGAAGTAATAAGTATTTAGAAAAGTGAAGAAGTAAAGTAAGAAAAGAAGATATAATTTCAGTTTTAAGGAGTAGGTTTTGAGAAGTAATAAGTCTTTAGAAAAGTGAAGAAGTAAAGTAAGAAAAGAAGATATAATTTCAGTTTTAAGGAGTATGCTTTGAGAAGTAATAAGTATTTAGAAAAGTGAATAAGTAAAGTAAGAAAAGAAGATAGAATTTCAGTTTTAAGTTAAATGCTTTGAGAAGTAATAAGTATTTAGAAAAGTGAAGAAGTAAAGTAAGAAAAGAAGAAAGAATTTCAGTTTTAAGGAGTATGCTTTGAGAAGTAATAAGTATTTAGAAAAGCGAAGAAGTAAAGTAAAAAAAGAAGATAGAATTTCAGTTTTAAGAGTATGCTTTGAGAAGTAATAAGTATTTAGAAAAGTGAATAAGTAAAGTAAGAAAAGAAGATATAATTTCAGTTTTAAGGAGTATGTTTTGAGAAGTAATAAGTATTTTGAAAAGTGAAGAAGTAAAGTAAGAAAAGAAGATATAATTTCAGTTTATAGTAGTATGCTTTGAGAAGTATTAAGTATTTAAAGGAGTGAAGAAGTAAAGTAAGAAAAGAAGATATAATTTCAGTTTATAGTAGTATGCTTTGAGAGGTAAATGTATTTAGAAAAGTGAAGAAGTAAAGTAAGAAAGGAAGATAGAATTTCAGTTTTAAGGAGTATGCTTTGAGAAGTAATAAGTATTTAGAAAAGTGAAGAAGTAAAGTAAGAAAAGAAGATAGAATTTCAGTTTTAAGGAGTATGCTTTGAGAAGTAATAAGTATTTAGAAAAGTGAAGAAGTAAAGTAAGAAAAGAAGATAGAGTTTCAGTTTTAAGGAGTATGCTTTGAGAAGTAATAAGTATTTAGAAAAGTGAAGAAGTAAAGTAAGAAAAGAAGATAGAATTTCAGTTTTAAGGAGTATGCTTTGAGAAGTAATAAGTATTTAGAAAAGTGAAGAAGTAAAGTAAGAAAAGAAGATAGAGTTTCAGTTTTAAGAGTATGCTTTGAGAAGTAATAAGTATTTAGAAAAGTGAATAAGTAAAGTAAGAAAAGAAGAAAGAATTTCAGTTTTAAGGAGTATGCTTTGAGAAGTAATAAGTATTTTGGAAAGTGAAGAAGTAAAGTAAGAAAAGAAGATAGAGTTTCAGTTTTAAGGAGTATGCTTTGAGAAGTAATAAGTATTTAGAAAAGCGAAGAAGTAAAGTAAGAAAAGAAGATAGAGTTTCAGTTTTAAGGAGTATGCTTTGAGAAGTAATAAGTATTTAGAAAAGTGAAGAAGTAAAGTAAGAAAAGAAGATAGAGTTTCAGTTTTAAGGAGTATGCTTTGAGAAGTAATAAGTATTTAGAAAAGTGAAGAAGTAAAGTAAGAAAAGAAGATAGAATTTCAGTTTTAAGGAGTATGCTTTGAGAAGTAATAAGTATTTAGAAAAGTGAAGAAGTAAAGTAAGAAAAGAAGATAGAGTTTCAGTTTTAAGGAGTATGCTTTGAGAAGTAATAAGTATTTAGAAAAGTGAAGAAGTAAAGTAAGAAAAGAAGATAGAATTTCAGTTTTAAGGAGTATGCTTTGAGAAGTAATAAGTATTTAGAAAAGTGAAGGAGTAAAGTAAGAAAAGAAGATAGAGTTTCAGTTTTAAGGAGTATGCTTTGAGAAGTAATAAGTATTTAGAAAAGTGAAGAAGTAAAGTAAGAAAAGAAGATAGAGTTTCAGTTTTAAGGAGTATGCTTTGAGAAGTAATAAGTATTTAGAAAAGTGAAGAATTAAAGTAAGAAAAGAAGATAGAGTTTCAGTTTTAAGGAGTATGCTTTGAGAAGTAATAAGTATTTAGAAAAGTGAAGAAGTAAAGTAAGAAAAGAAGATAGAATTTCAGTTTTAAGGAGTATGCTTTGAGAAGTAATAAGTATTTAGAAAAGTGAAGAAGTAAAGTCAGAAAACAATTTAGAGTTTAAGTTTTAAAGAGTATGCTTTGAGAAGTAATAAGTATTTAGAAAAGTGAAGAAGTAAAGTAAGAAAAGAAGATAGAGTTTCAGTTTTAAGGAGTATGCTTTGAGAAGTAATAAGTATTTAGAAAAGTGAATAAGTAAAGTAAGAAAAGAAGATATAATTTCAGTTTTAAGGAGTATGCTTTGAGAAGTAATAAGTATTTAGAAAAGTGAAGAAGTCAAGTAAGAAAAGAAGATAGAATTTCAGTTTTAAGGAGTATGCTTTGAGAAGTAATAAGTATTTAGAAAAGATAAAAAGTTAATTAAGAAAAGAAGATAGAATTTCAGTTTTAAGGAGTATGCTTTGAGAAGTAATAAGTCTTTAGAAAAGTGCAGAAGTAAAGTAAGAAAAGAAGATAGAATTTCAGTTTTAAGGAGTATGCTTTGAGAAGTAATAAGTATTTAGAAAAGTGAAGAAGTAAAGTAAGAAAAGAAGATATAATTTCAGTTTTAAGGAGTATGCTTTGAGAAGTAATAAGTATTTAGAAAAGTGAAGAAGTAAAGTAAGAAAAGAAGATAGAGTTTCAGTTTTAAGGAGTATGCTTTGAGAAGTAATAAGTATTTAGAAAAGCGAAGAAGTAAAGTAAGAAAAGAAGATAGAATTTCAGTTTTAAGGAGTATGCTTTGAGAAGTAATAAGTATTTAGAAAAGTGAAGAAGTAAAGTAAGAAAAGAAGAAAGAATTTCAGTTTTAAGAGTATGCTTTGAGAAGTAATAAGTATTTAGAAAAGTGAAGAAGTAAAGTAAGAAAAGAAGATAGAATTTCATTTTTAAGGAGTATGCTTTCAGAAGTAATAAGTTTTTTGAAAAGCGAAGAAGTAAAGTAAGAAAAGAAGATAGAGTTTCAGTTTTAAGGAGTATGCTTTGAGAAGTAATAAGTATTTAGAAAAGTGAAGAAGTAAAGTAAGAAAAGAAGATAGAATTTCAGTTTTAAGGAGTATGCTTTGAGAAGTAATAAGTATTTTGGAAAGTGAAGAAGTAAAGTAAGAAAAGAAGATAGAGTTTCAGTTTTAAGGAGTATGCTTTGAGAAGTAATAAGTATTTAGAAAAGTGAATAAGTAAAGTAAGAAAAGAAGAAAGAATTTCAGTTTTAAGGAGTATGCTTTGAGAAGTAATAAGTATTTTGGAAAGTGAAGAAGTAAAGTAAGAAAAGAAGATAGAGTTTCAGTTTTAAGGAGTATGCTTTGAGAAGTAATAAGTATTTAGAAAAGCGAAGAAGTAAAGTAAGAAAAGAAGATAGAGTTTCAGTTTTAAGGAGTATGCTTTGAGAAGTAATAAGTATTTAGAAAAGTGAAGAATTAAAGTAAGAAAAGAAGATAGAGTTTCAGTTTTAAGGAGTATGCTTTGAGAAGTAATAAGTATTTAGAAAAGTGAAGAAGTAAAGTATGAAAAGAAGATAGAGTTTCAGTTTTAAGGAGTATGCTTTGAGAAGTAATAAGTATTTAGAAAAGTGAAGAATTAAATAAGAAAAGAAGATAGAATTTCAGTTTTAAGGAGTATGCTTTGAGAAGTAATAAGTATTTAGAAAAGCGAAGAAGTAAAGTAAGAAAAGAAGATAGAATTTCAGTTTTAAGAGTATGCTTTGAGAAGTAATAAGTATTTAGAAAAGTGAAGAAGTAAAGTAAGAAAAGAAGATAGAATTTCATTTTTAAAGAGTATGCTTTGAGAAGTAATAAGTTTTTTGAAAAGCGAAGAAGTAAAGTAAGAAAAGAAGATAGAGTTTCAGTTTTAAGGAGTATGCTTTGAGAAGTAATAAGTATTTAGAAAAGTGAAGAAGTAAAGTAAGAAAAGAAGATAGAGTTTCAGTTTTAAGGAGTATGCTTTGAGAAGTAATAAGTATTTAGAAAAGTGAATAAGTAAAGTAAGAAAAGAAGATAGAGTTTCAGTTTTAAGGAGTATGCTTTGAGAAGTAATAAGTATTTAGAAAAGCGAAGAAGTAAAGTAAGAAAAGAAGATAGAGTTTCAGTTTTAAGGAGTATGCTTTGAGAAGTAATAAGTATTTAGAAAAGTGAAGAATTAAAGTAAGAAAAGAAGAAAGAATTTCAGTTTTAAGGAGTATGCTTTGAGAAGTAATAAGTATTTAGAAAAGTGAAGAATTAAATAAGAAAAGAAGATAGAATTTCAGTTTTAAGGAGTATGCTTTGAGAAGTAATAAGTATTTAGAAAAGTGAATAAGTAAAGTAAGAAAAGAAGATAGAGTTTCAGTTTTAAGGAGTATGCTTTGAGAAGTAATAAGTATTTAGAAAAGTGAAGAAGTAAAGTAAGAAAAGAAGATAGAGTTTCAGTTTTAAGGAGTATGCTTTGAGAAGTAATAAGTATTTAGAAAAGTGAAGAATTAAATAAGAAAAGAAGATAGAATTTCAGTTTTAAGTTAAATGCTTTGAGAAGTAATAAGTATTTAGAAAAGTGAAGAAGTAAAGTAAGAAAAGAAGATAGAGTTTCAGTTTTAAGGAGTATGCTTTGAGAAGTATTAAGTATTTAGAAAAGTGAAGAAGTAAAGTAAGAAAAGAAGATATAATTTCAGTTTTAAGGAGTATGCTTTGAGAAGTAATAAGTATTTAGAAAAGTGAATAAGTAAAGTAAGAAAAGAAGATAGAATTTCAGTTTTAAGGAGTATGCTTTGAGAAGTAATAAGTATTTAGAAAAGTGAATAAGTAAAGTAAGAAAAGAAGAAAGAATTTCAGTTTTAAGGAGTATGCTTTGAGAAGTAATAAGTATTTTGGAAAGTGAAGAAGTAAAGTAAGAAAAGAAGATAGAGTTTCAGTTTTAAGGAGTATGCTTTGAGAAGTAATAAGTATTTAGAAAAGTGAATAAGTAAAGTAAGAAAAGAAGATAGAGTTTCAGTTTTAAGGAGTATGCTTTGAGAAGTAATAAGTATTTAGAAAAGCGAAGAAGTAAAGTAAGAAAAGAAGATAGAGTTTCAGTTTTAAGGAGTATGCTTTGAGAAGTAATAAGTATTTAGAAAAGTGAATAAGTAAAGTAAGAAAAGAAGATAGAATTTCAGTTTTAAGTTAAATGCTTTGAGAAGTAATAAGTATTTAGAAAAGTGAAGAAGTAAAGTATGAAAAGAAGAAAGAATTTCAGTTTTAAGGAGTATGCTTTGAGAAGTAATAAGTATTTAGAAAAGTGAAGAATTAAATAAGAAAAGAAGATAGAATTTCAGTTTTAAGGAGTATGCTTTGAGAAGTAATAAGTATTTAGAAAAGTGAAGAAGTAAAGTATGAAAAGAAGAAAGAATTTCAGTTTTAAGGAGTATGCTTTGAGAAGTAATAAGTATTTAGAAAAGCGAAGAAGTAAAGTAAGAAAAGAAGATAGAATTTCAGTTTTAAGGAGTATGCTTTGAGAAGTAATAAGTATTTAGAAAAGTGAAGAAGTAAAGTAAGAAAAGAAGATAGAGTTTCAGTTTTAAGGAGTATGCTTTGAGAAGTAATAAGTATTTAGAAAAGTGAATAAGTAAAGTAAGAAAAGAAGATAGAGTTTCAGTTTTAAGGAGTATGCTTTGAGAAGTAATAAGTATTTAGAAAAGCGAAGAAGTAAAGTAAGAAAAGAAGATAGAGTTTCAGTTTTAAGGAGTATGCTTTGAGAAGTAATAAGTATTTAGAAAAGTGAAGAATTAAAGTAAGAAAAGAAGAAAGAATTTCAGTTTTAAGGAGTATGCTTTGAGAAGTAATAAGTATTTAGAAAAGTGAAGAATTAAATAAGAAAAGAAGATAGAATTTCAGTTTTAAGGAGTATGCTTTGAGAAGTAATAAGTATTTAGAAAAGTGAATAAGTAAAGTAAGAAAAGAAGATAGAGTTTCAGTTTTAAGGAGTATGCTTTGAGAAGTAATAAGTATTTAGAAAAGTGAAGAAGTAAAGTAAGAAAAGAAGATAGAGTTTCAGTTTTAAGGAGTATGCTTTGAGAAGTAATAAGTATTTAGAAAAGTGAAGAATTAAATAAGAAAAGAAGATAGAATTTCAGTTTTAAGTTAAATGCTTTGAGAAGTAATAAGTATTTAGAAAAGTGAAGAAGTAAAGTAAGAAAAGAAGATAGAGTTTCAGTTTTAAGGAGTATGCTTTGAGAAGTAATAAGTATTTAGAAAAGTGAAGAAGTAAAGTAAGAAAAGAAGATAGAGTTTCAGTTTTAAGGAGTATGCTTTGAGAAGTAATAAGTATTTAGAAAAGTGAATAAGTAAAGTAAGAAAAGAAGATAGAGTTTCAGTTTTAAGGAGTATGCTTTGAGAAGTAATAAGTATTTAGAAAAGTGAATAAGTAAAGTAAGAAAAGAAGATAGAGTTTCAGTTTTAAGGAGTATGCTTTGAGAAGTAATAAGTATTTAGAAAAGCGAAGAAGTAAAGTAAGAAAAGAAGATAGAGTTTCAGTTTTAAGGAGTATGCTTTGAGAAGTAATAAGTATTTAGAAAAGTGAAGAATTAAAGTAAGAAAAGAAGAAAGAATTTCAGTTTTAAGGAGTATGCTTTGAGAAGTAATAAGTATTTAGAAAAGTGAAGAATTAAATAAGAAAAGAAGATAGAATTTCAGTTTTAAGGAGTATGCTTTGAGAAGTAATAAGTATTTAGAAAAGTGAAGAAGTAAAGTAAGAAAAGAAGAAAGAATTTCAGTTTTAAGGAGTATGCTTTGAGAAGTAATAAGTATTTAGAAAAGTGAATAAGTAAAGTAAGAAAAGAAGAAAGAATTTCAGTTTTAAGGAGTATGCTTTGAGAAGTAATAAGTATTTTGGAAAGTGAAGAAGTAAAGTAAGAAAAGAAGATAGAGTTTCAGTTTTAAGGAGTATGCTTTGAGAAGTAATAAGTATTTAGAAAAGTGAATAAGTAAAGTAAGAAAAGAAGATAGAGTTTCAGTTTTAAGGAGTATGCTTTGAGAAGTAATAAGTATTTAGAAAAGCGAAGAAGTAAAGTAAGAAAAGAAGATAGAGTTTCAGTTTTAAGGAGTATGCTTTGAGAAGTAATAAGTATTTAGAAAAGTGAATAAGTAAAGTAAGAAAAGAAGATAGAATTTCAGTTTTAAGGAGTATGCTTTGAGAAGTAATAAGTATTTAGAAAAGTGAAGAAGTAAAGTATGAAAAGAAGAAAGAATTTCAGTTTTAAGGAGTATGCTTTGAGAAGTAATAAGTATTTAGAAAAGTGAAGAATTAAATAAGAAAAGAAGATAGAATTTCAGTTTTAAGGAGTATGCTTTGAGAAGTAATAAGTATTTAGAAAAGCGAAGAATTAAGTAAGAAAAGAAGATAGAATTTCAGTTATAAAGAGTATGCTTTGAGAAGTAATAAGTTTTTTGAAAAGCGAAGAAGTAAAGTAAGAAAAGAAGATAGAGTTTCAGTTTTAAGGAGTATGCTTTGAGAAGTAATAAGTATTTAGAAAAGTGAAGAAGTAAAGTAATAAAAGAAGATAGAGTTTCAGTTTTAAAGAGTATTCTTAGAGAAGTAACAAGTATTTAGAAAAGTGAAGAAGTAAAGTAATAAAAGAAGATAGAGTTTCAGTTTTAAGGAGTATGCTTTGAGAAGTAATAAGTATTTAGAAAAGTGAATAAGTAAAGTAAGAAAAGAAGAAAGAGTTTCAGTTTTAAGGAGTATGCTTTGAGAAGTAATAAGTATTTAGAAAAGATAAAAAGTTAATTAAGAAAAGAAGATAGAGTTTCAGTTTTAAGGAGTATGCTTTGAGAAGTAATAAGTATTTAGAAAAGCGAAGAAGTAAAGTAAGAAAAGAAGATAGAGTTTCAGTTTTAAGGAGTATGCTTTGAGAAGTAATAAGTATTTAGAAAAGTGAATAAGTAAAGTAAGAAAAGAAGATAGAATTTCAGTTTTAAGGAGTATGCTTTGAGAAGTAATAAGTATTTAGAAAAGTGAAGAAGTAAAGTAAGAAAAGAAGATAGAATTTCAGTTTTAAGGAGTATGCTTTGAGAAGTAATAAGTATTTATAAAAGTGAAGAAGTAAAGTAAGAAAAGAAGATAGAATTTCAGTTTTAAGGAGTATGCTTTGAGAAGTAATAAGTATTTAGAAAAGTGAATAAGTAAAGTAAGAAAAGAAGATAGAATTTCAGTTTTAAGTTAAATGCTTTGAGAAGTAATAAGTATTTAGAAAAGTGAATAAGTAAAGTAAGAAAAGAAGATAGAGTTTCAGTTTTAAGGAGTATGCTTTGAGAAGTAATAAGTATTTAGAAAAGCGAAGAAGTAAAGTAAGAAAAGAAGATATAATTTCAGTTTTAAGGAGTATGCTTTGAGAAGTAATAAGTATTTAGAAAAGTGAAGAAGTAAAGTAAGAAAGGAAGATAGAATTTCAGTTTTAAGGAGTATGCTTTGAGAAGTAATAAGTATTTAGAAAAGTGAATAAGTAAAGTAAGAAAAGAAGAAAGAGTTTCAGTTTTAAGGAGTATGCTTTGAGAAGTAATAAGTATTTAGAAAAGATAAAAAGTTAATTAAGAAAAGAAGATATAATTTCAGTTTTAAGTAGTTTGCTTTGAGAAGTATTAAGTATTTAGAAAAGTGAAGAAGTAAAGTAAGAAAAGAAGATAGAATTTCAGTTTTAAGTAGGATGTTTTGAGAAGTAATAAGTATTTAGAAAAGATAAAAAGTTAATTAAGAAAAGAAGATAGAATTTCAGTTTTAAGGAGTATGCTTTGAGAAGTAATAAGTGATTAGAAAAGTGAAGAAGTAAAGTAAGAAAAGAAGATAGAATTTCAGTTTTAAGGAGTATGCTTTGAGAAGTATTAAGTATTTAGAAAAGTGAAGAAGTAAAGTAAGAAAAGAAGATAGAATTTCAGTTTTAAGGAGTATGCTTTGAGAAGTATTAAGTATTTAGAAAAGTGAAGAAGTAAAGTAAGAAAAGAAGATATAATTTCAGTTTTAAGGAGTATGCTTTGAGAAGTATTAAGTATTTAGAAAAGTGAAGAAGTAAAGTAAGAAAAGAAGATAGAATTTCAGTTTTAAGGAGTATGCTTTGAGAAGTAATAAGTATTTTGGAAAGTGAAGAAGTAAAGTAAGAAAAGAAGATAGAGTTTCAGTTTTAAGGAGTATGCTTTGAGAAGTAATAAGTATTTAGAAAAGTGAAGAAGTAAAGTAAGAAAAGAAGAAAGAATTTCAGTTTTAAGGAGTATGCTTTGAGAAGTAATAAGTATTTAGAAAAGTGAAGAAGTAAAGTAAGAAAAGAAGATAGAATTTCAGTTTTAAGGAGTATGCTTTGAGAAGTAATAAGTATTTAGAAAAGTGAAGAAGTAAAGTAAGAAAAGAAGATAGAATTTCAGTTTTAAGGAGTATGCTTTGAGAAGTAATAAGTATTTAGAAAAGTGAAGGAGTAAAGTAAGAAAAGAAGATAGAGTTTCAGTTTTAAGGAGTATGCTTTGAGAAGTAATAAGTATTTAGAAAAGTGAAGAAGTAAAGTAAGAAAACAATTTAGAGTTTAAGTTTTAAAGAGTATGCTTTGAGAAGTAACAAGTATTTAGAAAAGTGAAGAAGTAAAGTAAGAAAAGAAGATAGAGTTTCAGTTTTAAGGAGTATGCTTTGAGAAGTAATAAGTATTTAGAAAAGTGAAGAAGTAAAGTAAGAAAAGAAGATAGAGTTTCAGTTTTAAGGAGTATGCTTTGAGAAGTAATAAGTATTTAGAAAAGTGAAGAAGTAAAGTAAGAAAAGAAGATAGAATTTCAGTTTTAAGGAGTATGCTTTGAGAAGTAATAAGTATTTAGAAAAGTGAAGGAGTAAAGTAAGAAAAGAAGATAGAGTTTCAGTTTTAAGGAGTATGCTTTGAGAAGTAATAAGTATTTAGAAAAGTGAAGAAGTAAAGTAAGAAAAGAAGATAGAATTTCAGTTTTAAGGAGTATGCTTTGAGAAGTAATAAGTATTTAGAAAAGCGAAGAAGTAAAGTAAGAAAAGAAGATAGAATTTCAGTTTTAAGGAGTATGCTTTGAGAAGTAATAAGTATTTAGAAAAGTGAAGGAGTAAAGTAAGAAAAGAAGATATAATTTCAGTTTTAAGGAGTATGCTTTGAGAAGTAATAAGTATTTTGGAAAGTGAAGAAGTAAAGTAAGAAAAGAAGATAGAGTTTCAGTTTTAAGGAGTATGCTTTGAGAAGTAATAAGTATTTAGAAAAGTGAAGAAGTAAAGTAAGAAAAGAAGATAGAGTTTCAGTTTTAAGGAGTATGCTTTGAGAAGTAATAAGTATTTAGAAAAGTGAAGAAGTAAAGTAAGAAAAGAAGATAGAGTTTCAGTTTTAAGGAGTATGCTTTGAGAAGTAATAAGTATTTAGAAAAGTGAATAAGTAAAGTAAGAAAAGAAGATAGAGTTTCAGTTTTAAGGAGTATGCTTTGAGAAGTAATAAGTATTTAGAAAAGCGAAGAAGTAAAGTAAGAAAAGAAGATAGAGTTTCAGTTTTAAGGAGTATGCTTTGAGAAGTAATAAGTATTTAGAAAAGTGAAGAATTAAAGTAAGAAAAGAAGAAAGAATTTCAGTTTTTAAGGAGTATGCTTTGAGAAGTAATAAGTATTTAGAAAAGTGAAGAATTAAATAAGAAAAGAAGATAGAATTTCAGTTTTAAGGAGTATGCTTTGAGAAGTAATAAGTATTTAGAAAAGTGAAGAAGTAAAGTAAGAAAAGAAGAAAGAATTTCAGTTTTAAGGAGTATGCTTTGAGAAGTAATAAGTATTTAGAAAAGTGAATAAGTAAAGTAAGAAAAGAAGAAAGAATTTAAGTTTTAAGGAGTATGCTTTGAGAAGTAATAAGTATTTTGGAAAGTGAAGAAGTAAAGTAAGAAAAGAAGATAGAGTTTCAGTTTTAAGGAGTATGCTTTGAGAAGTAATAAGTATTTAGAAAAGTGAATAAGTAAAGTAAGAAAAGAAGATAGAGTTTCAGTTTTAAGGAGTATGCTTTGAGAAGTAATAAGTATTTAGAAAAGCGAAGAAGTAAAGTAAGAAAAGAAGATAGAGTTTCAGTTTTAAGGAGTATGCTTTGAGAAGTAATAAGTATTTAGAAAAGTGAATAAGTAAAGTAAGAAAAGAAGATAGAATTTCAGTTTTAAGTTAAATGCTTTGAGAAGTAATAAGTATTTAGAAAAGTGAAGAAGTAAAGTATGAAAAGAAGATAGAATTTCAGTTTTAAGGAGTATGCTTTGAGAAGTAATAAGTATTTAGAAAAGCGAAGAAGTAAAGTAAGAAAAGAAGATAGAATTTCAGTTTTAAGAGTATGCTTTGAGAAGTAATAAGTATTTAGAAAAGTGAAGAAGTAAAGTAAGAAAAGAAGATAGAATTTCATTTTTAAAGAGTATGCTTTGAGAAGTAATAAGTTTTTTGAAAAGCGAAGAAGTAAAGTAAGAAAAGAAGATAGAGTTTCAGTTTTAAGGAGTATGCTTTGAGAAGTAATAAGTATTTAGAAAAGTGAATAAGTAAAGTAAGAAAAGAAGATAGAGTTTCAGTTTTAAGGAGTATGCTTTGAGAAGTAATAAGTATTTAGAAAAGTGAAGAAGTAAAGTAAGAAAAGAAGATAGAGTTTCAGTTTTAAGGAGTATGCTTTGAGAAGTAATAAGTATTTAGAAAAGCGAAGAAGTAAAGTAAGAAAAGAAGATAGAGTTTCAGTTTTAAGGAGTATGCTTTGAGAAGTAATAAGTATTTAGAAAAGTGAAGAAGTAAAGTAAGAAAAGAAGATAGAGTTTCAGTTTTAAGGAGTATGCTTTGAGAAGTAATAAGTATTTAGAAAAGTGAAGAATTAAATAAGAAAAGAAGATAGAATTTCAGTTTTAAGTTAAATGCTTTGAGAAGTAATAAGTATTTAGAAAAGTGAAGAAGTAAAGTAAGAAAAGAAGATAGAGTTTCAGTTTTAAGGAGTATGCTTTGAGAAGTAATAAGTATTTAGAAAAGTGAAGAAGTAAAGTAAGAAAAGAAGATAGAGTTTCAGTTTTAAGGAGTATGCTTTGAGAAGTAATAAGTATTTAGAAAAGTGAATAAGTAAAGTAAGAAAAGAAGATAGAGTTTCAGTTTTAAGGAGTATGCTTTGAGAAGTAATAAGTATTTAGAAAAGTGAAGAAGTAAAGTAAGAAAAGAAGATAGAGTTTCAGTTTTAAGGAGTATGCTTTGAGAAGTAATAAGTATTTAGAAAAGTGAAGAAGTAAAGTCAGAAAACAATTTAGAATTTAAGTTTTAAAGAGTATGCTTTGAGAAGTAATAAGTATTTAGAAAAGCGAAGAAGTAAAGTAAGAAAAGAAGATAGAATTTCAGTTTTAAGGAGTATGCTTTGAGAAGTAATAAGTATTTAGAAAAGTGAAGGAGTAAAGTAAGAAAAGAAGATATAATTTCAGTTTTAAGGAGTATGCTTTGAGAAGTAATAAGTATTTTGGAAAGTGA
>CAMPDV010005571.1:0-25243 GCA_946699065.1 Loxodes magnus
CAATGCGTTCTTCTTTTCTTACTTTACTTCTTCACTTTTCTAAATACTTATAACTTCTCAAAGCTAACTCCTTAAAACTGAAATTCTATCTTCTTTTCTTACTTTAC
Organism: Loxodes magnus; assembly: GCA_946699065.1. Lineage (NCBI taxonomy): Eukaryota > Ciliophora > Karyorelictea > Loxodida > Loxodidae > Loxodes > Loxodes magnus. The sequence continues at coordinate 108 of CAMPDV010005571.1, forward strand.
TGCTTCACTTTTCTAAATAATTATTACTTCTCAAAGCTAACTCCTTAAAACATAAATTCTATCTTCTTTTCTTACTTTACTTCTTCACTTTTCAAAATACTTATTACTTCTCAAAGCATACTCCTTAAAACTTATCATTTGATATTCTTTTCTTACTTTACTTTACTTCACTTTTCTAAATACTTATTACTTCTCAAAGCATACTCCTTAAAACTGAAATTCTATCTTCTTTTCTTACTTTACTTCTTCACTTTTCTAAATACTTATAACTTCTCAAAGCTAACTCCTTAAAACTGAAATTCTATCTTCTTTTCTTACTTTACTTCTTCACTTTTCTAAATACTTATTACTTCTCAAAGCTAACTCCTTAAAACTGAAATTCTATCTTCTTTTCTTACTTTACTTCTTCACTTTTCAAAATACTTATTACTTCTCAAAGCATACTCCTTAAAACTGAAATTCTATCTTCTTTTCTTACTTTACTTCTTCACCTTTCAAATACTTATTACTTCTCAAAGCATACTCCTTAAAACTGAAATTCTATCTTCTTTTCTTACTTTACTTCTTCACTTTTCTAAATACTTATTACTTCTCAAAGCATACTCCTTAAAACTGAAATTCTATCTTCTTTTCTTACTTTACTTCTTCACTTTTCTAAATACTTATTACTTCTCAAAGCATACTCTTTAAAACTGAAATTCTATCTTCTTTTCTTACTTTACTTCTTCACTTTTCTAAATACTTATAACTTCTCAAAGCTAACTCCTTAAAACTGAAATTCTATCTTCTTTTCTTACTTTACTTCTTCACTTTTCTAAATAATTATTACTTCTCAAAGCTAACTCCTTAAAACATAAATTCTATCTTCTTTTCTTACTTTACTTCTTCACTTTTCAAAATACTTATTACTTCTCAAAGCATACTCCTTAAAACTGAAATTCTATCTTCTTTTCTTACTTTACTTCTTCACTTTTCTAAATACTTATAACTTCTCAAAGCATACTCCTTAAAACTGAAATTCTATCTTCTTTTCTTACTTTACTTCTTCACTTTTCTAAATACTTATTACTTCTCAAAGCATACTCCTTAAAACTTATCATTTGATATTTTTTTCTTACTTTACTTCTTCACTTTTCTAAATACTTATTACTTCTCAAAGCATACTCTTTAAAACTGAAATTCTATCTTCTTTTCTTACTTTACTTCTTCACTTTTCTAATGCTAACTTTCATCTACAAGCATATCTTGACAAACCGAATACAGATTCTTAATTATGACATTATTACTAACATTTTGGATATTATAACTTATATTTTAGTGCTTGCTACGAAAACTTATAATTAGATATTCTTTTCTTACTTTACTTCTTCACCTTTCAAATACTTATAACTTCTCAAAGCATACTCCTTAAAACTGAAATTCTATCTTCTTTTCTTACTTTACTTCTTCACTTTTCTAAATAATTATTACTTCTCAAAGCTAACTCCTTAAAACATAAATTCTATCTTCTTTTCTTACTTTACTTCTTCACTTTTCAAAATACTTATTACTTCTCAAAGCATACTCCTTAAAACTTATCATTTGATATTCTTTTCTTACTTTACTTTACTTCACTTTTCTAAATACTTATTACTTCTCAAAGCATACTCCTTAAAACTGAAATTCTATCTTCTTTTCTTACTTTACTTCTTCACTTTTCTAAATACTTATAACTTCTCAAAGCTAACTCCTTAAAACTGAAATTCTATCTTCTTTTCTTACTTTACTTCTTCACTTTTCTAAATACTTATTACTTCTCAAAGCTAACTCCTTAAAACTGAAATTCTATCTTCTTTTCTTACTTTACTTCTTCACTTTTCAAAATACTTATTACTTCTCAAAGCATACTCCTTAAAACTGAAATTCTATCTTCTTTTCTTACTTTACTTCTTCACTTTTCTAATGCTAACTTTCATCTACAAGCATATCTTGACAAACCGAATACAGATTCTTAATTATGACATTATTACTAACATTTTGGATATTATAACTTATATTTTAGTGCTTGCTACGAAAACTTATAATTAGATATTCTTTTCTTACTTTACTTCTTCACCTTTCAAATTCTTATTACTTCTCAAAGCATACTCCTTAAAACTGAAATTCTATCTTCTTTTCTTACTTTACTTCTTCACTTTTCTAAATACTTATTACTTCTCAAAGCATACTCCTTAAAACTGAAATTCTATCTTCTTTTCTTACTTTACTTCTTCACTTTTCTAAATACTTATTACTTCTCAAAGCATACTCTTTAAAACTGAAATTCTATCTTCTTTTCTTACTTTACTTCTTCACTTTTCTAAATACTTATAACTTCTCAAAGCTAACTCCTTAAAACTGAAATTCTATCTTCTTTTCTTACTTTACTTCTTCACTTTTCTAAATAATTATTACTTCTCAAAGCTAACTCCTTAAAACATAAATTCTATCTTCTTTTCTTACTTTACTTCTTCACTTTTCAAAATACTTATTACTTCTCAAAGCATACTCCTTAAAACTTATCATTTGATATTCTTTTCTTACTTTACTTTACTTCACTTTTCTAAATACTTATTACTTCTCAAAGCATACTCCTTAAAACTGAAATTCTATCTTCTTTTCTTACTTTACTTCTTCACTTTTCTAATGCTAACTTTCATCTACAAGCATATCTTGACAAACCGAATACAGATTCTTAATTATGACATTATTACTAACATTTTGGATATTATAACTTATATTTTAGTGCTTGCTACGAAAACTTATAATTAGATATTCTTTTCTTACTTTACTTCTTCACCTTTCAAATTCTTATTACTTCTCAAAGCATACTCCTTAAAACTGAAATTCTATCTTCTTTTCTTACTTTACTTCTTCACTTTTCTAAATACTTATTACTTCTCAAAGCATACTCCTTAAAACTGAAATTCTATCTTCTTTTCTTACTTTACTTCTTCACTTTTCTAAATACTTATTACTTCTCAAAGCATACTCTTTAAAACTGAAATTCTATCTTCTTTTCTTACTTTACTTCTTCACTTTTCTAAATACTTATTACTTCTCAAAGCTAACTCCTTAAAACTTAAATTCTATCTTCTTTTCTTACTTTACTTCTTCACTTTTCTAAATACTTATAACTTCTCAAAGCTAACTCCTTAAAACTGAAATTCTATCTTCTTTTCTTACTTTACTTCTTCACTTTTCTAATGCTAACTTTCATCTACAAGCATATCTTGACAAACCGAATACAGATTCTTAATTATGACATTATTACTAACATTTTGGATATTATAACTTATATTTTAGTGCTTGCTACGAAAACTTATAATTAGATATTCTTTTCTTACTTTACTTCTTCACCTTTCAAATTCTTATTACTTCTCAAAGCATACTCCTTAAAACTGAAATTCTATCTTCTTTTCTTACTTTACTTCTTCACTTTTCTAAATACTTATTACTTCTCAAAGCATACTCCTTAAAACTTATCATTTGATATTTTTTTCTTACTTTACTTCTTCACTTTTCTAAATACTTATTACTTCTCAAAGCATACTCTTTAAAACTGAAATTCTATCTTCTTTTCTTACTTTACTTCTTCACTTTTCTAATGCTAACTTTCATCTACAAGCATATCTTGACAAACCGAATACAGATTCTTAATTATGACATTATTACTAACATTTTGGATATTATAACTTATATTTTAGTGCTTGCTACGAAAACTTATAATTAGATATTCTTTTCTTACTTTACTTCTTCACCTTTCAAATACTTATAACTTCTCAAAGCATACTCCTTAAAACTGAAATTCTATCTTCTTTTCTTACTTTACTTCTTCACTTTTCTAAATACTTATTACTTCTCAAAGCATACTCCTTAAAACTGAAATTCTATCTTCTTTTCTTACTTTACTTCTTCACTTTTCTAAATACTTATTACTTCTCAAAGCATACTCCTTAAAACTTATCATTTGATATTCTTTTCTTACTTTACTTTACTTCACTTTTCTAAATACTTATTACTTCTCAAAGCATACTCCTTAAAACTGAAATTCTATCTTCTTTTCTTACTTTACTTCTTCACTTTTCTAATGCTAACTTTCATCTACAAGCATATCTTGACAAACCGAATACAGATTCTTAATTATGACATTATTACTAACATTTTGGATATTATAACTTATATTTTAGTGCTTGCTACGAAAACTTATAATTAGATATTCTTTTCTTACTTTACTTCTTCACCTTTCAAATTCTTATTACTTCTCAAAGCTAACTCCTTAAAACTGAAATTCTATCTTCTTTTCTTACTTTACTTCTTCACTTTTCTAAATACTTATTACTTCTCAAAGCATACTCCTTAAAACTGAAATTCTATCTTCTTTTCTTACTTTACTTCTTCACTTTTCTAAATACTTATTACTTCTCAAAGCATACTCTTTAAAACTGAAATTCTATCTTCTTTTCTTACTTTACTTCTTCACTTTTCTAAATACTTATTACTTCTCAAAGCTAACTCCTTAAAACTTAAATTCTATCTTCTTTTCTTACTTTACTTCTTCACTTTTCTAAATACTTATAACTTCTCAAAGCTAACTCCTTAAAACTGAAATTCTATCTTCTTTTCTTACTTTACTTCTTCACTTTTCTAATGCTAACTTTCATCTACAAGCATATCTTGACAAACCGAATACAGATTCTTAATTATGACATTATTACTAACATTTTGGATATTATAACTTATATTTTAGTGCTTGCTACGAAAACTTATAATTAGATATTCTTTTCTTACTTTACTTCTTCACCTTTCAAATTCTTATTACTTCTCAAAGCATACTCCTTAAAACTGAAATTCTATCTTCTTTTCTTACTTTACTTCTTCACTTTTCTAAATACTTATTACTTCTCAAAGCATACTCCTTAAAACTTATCATTTGATATTTTTTTCTTACTTTACTTCTTCACTTTTCTAAATACTTATTACTTCTCAAAGCATACTCTTTAAAACTGAAATTCTATCTTCTTTTCTTACTTTACTTCTTCACTTTTCTAATGCTAACTTTCATCTACAAGCATATCTTGACAAACCGAATACAGATTCTTAATTATGACATTATTACTAACATTTTGGATATTATAACTTATATTTTAGTGCTTGCTACGAAAACTTATAATTAGATATTCTTTTCTTACTTTACTTCTTCACCTTTCAAATACTTATAACTTCTCAAAGCATACTCCTTAAAACTGAAATTCTATCTTCTTTTCTTACTTTACTTCTTCACTTTTCTAAATACTTATTACTTCTCAAAGCATACTCCTTAAAACTGAAATTCTATCTTCTTTTCTTACTTTACTTCTTCACTTTTCTAAATACTTATTACTTCTCAAAGCATACTCTTTAAAACTGAAATTCTATCTTCTTTTCTTACTTTACTTCTTCACTTTTCTAAATACTTATAACTTCTCAAAGCTAACTCCTTAAAACTGAAATTCTATCTTCTTTTCTTACTTTACTTCTTCACTTTTCTAATGCTAACTTTCATCTACAAGCATATCTTGACAAACCGAATACAGATTCTTAATTATGACATTATTACTAACATTTTGGATATTATAACTTATATTTTAGTGCTTGCTACGAAAACTTATAATTAGATATTCTTTTCTTACTTTACTTCTTCACCTTTCAAATTCTTATTACTTCTCAAAGCATACTCCTTAAAACTGAAATTCTATCTTCTTTTCTTACTTTACTTCTTCACTTTTCTAAATACTTATTACTTCTCAAAGCATACTCCTTAAAACTGAAATTCTATCTTCTTTTCTTACTTTACTTCTTCACTTTTCTAAATACTTATTACTTCTCAAAGCATACTCTTTAAAACTGAAATTCTATCTTCTTTTCTTACTTTACTTCTTCACTTTTCTAAATACTTATTACTTCTCAAAGCATACTCCTTAAAACTTATCATTTGATATTCTTTTCTTACTTTACTTTACTTCACTTTTCTAAATACTTATAACTTCTCAAAGCTAACTCCTTAAAACTGAAATTCTATCTTCTTTTCTTACTTTACTTCTTCACTTTTCTAATGCTAACTTTCATCTACAAGCATATCTTGACAAACCGAATACAGATTCTTAATTATGACATTATTACTAACATTTTGGATATTATAACTTATATTTTAGTGCTTGCTACGAAAACTTATAATTAGATATTCTTTTCTTACTTTACTTCTTCACCTTTCAAATTCTTATTACTTCTCAAAGCATACTCCTTAAAACTGAAATTCTATCTTCTTTTCTTACTTTACTTCTTCACTTTTCTAAATACTTATTACTTCTCAAAGCATACTCCTTAAAACTGAAATTCTATCTTCTTTTCTTACTTTACTTCTTCACTTTTCTAATGCTAACTTTCATCTACAAGCATATCTTGACAAACCGAATACAGATTCTTAATTATGACATTATTACTAACATTTTGGATATTATAACTTATATTTTAGTGCTTGCTACGAAAACTTATAATTAGATATTCTTTTCTTACTTTACTTCTTCACCTTTCAAATTCTTATTACTTCTCAAAGCATACTCCTTAAAACTGAAATTCTATCTTCTTTTCTTACTTTACTTCTTCACTTTTCTAAATACTTATTACTTCTCAAAGCATACTCCTTAAAACTGAAATTCTATCTTCTTTTCTTACTTTACTTCTTCACTTTTCTAAATACTTATTACTTCTCAAAGCATACTCTTTAAAACTGAAATTCTATCTTCTTTTCTTACTTTACTTCTTCACTTTTCTAAATACTTATAACTTCTCAAAGCTAACTCCTTAAAACTGAAATTCTATCTTCTTTTCTTACTTTACTTCTTCACTTTTCTAAATAATTATTACTTCTCAAAGCTAACTCCTTAAAACATAAATTCTATCTTCTTTTCTTACTTTACTTCTTCACTTTTCAAAATACTTATTACTTCTCAAAGCATACTCCTTAAAACTTATCATTTGATATTCTTTTCTTACTTTACTTTACTTCACTTTTCTAAATACTTATTACTTCTCAAAGCATACTCCTTAAAACTGAAATTCTATCTTCTTTTCTTACTTTACTTCTTCACTTTTCTAAATACTTATTACTTCTCAAAGCATACTCCTTAAAACTTATCATTTGATATTCTTTTCTTACTTTACTTCTTCACTTTTCTAAATACTTATTACTTCTCAAAGCATACTCTTTAAAACTGAAATTCTATCTTCTTTTCTTACTTTACTTCTTCACTTTTCTAAATACTTATTACTTCTCAAAGCATACTCCTTAAAACTTATCATTTGATATTCTTTTCTTACTTTACTTTACTTCACTTTTCTAAATACTTATAACTTCTCAAAGCTAACTCCTTAAAACTGAAATTCTATCTTCTTTTCTTACTTTACTTCTTCACTTTTCTAATGCTAACTTTCATCTACAAGCATATCTTGACAAACCGAATACAGATTCTTAATTATGACATTATTACTAACATTTTGGATATTATAACTTATATTTTAGTGCTTGCTACGAAAACTTATAATTAGATATTCTTTTCTTACTTTACTTCTTCACCTTTCAAATTCTTATTACTTCTCAAAGCATACTCCTTAAAACTGAAATTCTATCTTCTTTTCTTACTTTACTTCTTCACTTTTCTAAATACTTATTACTTCTCAAAGCATACTCCTTAAAACTGAAATTCTATCTTCTTTTCTTACTTTACTTCTTCACTTTTCTAAATACTTATTACTTCTCAAAGCATACTCTTTAAAACTGAAATTCTATCTTCTTTTCTTACTTTACTTCTTCACTTTTCTAAATACTTATTACTTCTCAAAGCATACTCCTTAAAACTTATCATTTGATATTCTTTTCTTACTTTACTTTACTTCACTTTTCTAAATACTTATAACTTCTCAAAGCTAACTCCTTAAAACTGAAATTCTATCTTCTTTTCTTACTTTACTTCTTCACTTTTCTAATGCTAACTTTCATCTACAAGCATATCTTGACAAACCGAATACAGATTCTTAATTATGACATTATTACTAACATTTTGGATATTATAACTTATATTTTAGTGCTTGCTACGAAAACTTATAATTAGATATTCTTTTCTTACTTTACTTCTTCACCTTTCAAATTCTTATTACTTCTCAAAGCATACTCCTTAAAACTGAAATTCTATCTTCTTTTCTTACTTTACTTCTTCACTTTTCTAAATACTTATTACTTCTCAAAGCATACTCCTTAAAACTGAAATTCTATCTTCTTTTCTTACTTTACTTCTTCACTTTTCTAAATACTTATTACTTCTCAAAGCATACTCTTTAAAACTGAAATTCTATCTTCTTTTCTTACTTTACTTCTTCACTTTTCTAAATACTTATTACTTCTCAAAGCATACTCCTTAAAACTTATCATTTGATATTCTTTTCTTACTTTACTTTACTTCACTTTTCTAAATACTTATAACTTCTCAAAGCTAACTCCTTAAAACTGAAATTCTATCTTCTTTTCTTACTTTACTTCTTCACTTTTCTAATGCTAACTTTCATCTACAAGCATATCTTGACAAACCGAATACAGATTCTTAATTATGACATTATTACTAACATTTTGGATATTATAACTTATATTTTAGTGCTTGCTACGAAAACTTATAATTAGATATTCTTTTCTTACTTTACTTCTTCACCTTTCAAATTCTTATTACTTCTCAAAGCATACTCCTTAAAACTGAAATTCTATCTTCTTTTCTTACTTTACTTCTTCACTTTTCTAAATACTTATTACTTCTCAAAGCATACTCCTTAAAACTGAAATTCTATCTTCTTTTCTTACTTTACTTCTTCACTTTTCTAAATACTTATTACTTCTCAAAGCATACTCTTTAAAACTGAAATTCTATCTTCTTTTCTTACTTTACTTCTTCACTTTTCTAAATACTTATAACTTCTCAAAGCTAACTCCTTAAAACTGAAATTCTATCTTCTTTTCTTACTTTACTTCTTCACTTTTCTAAATAATTATTACTTCTCAAAGCTAACTCCTTAAAACATAAATTCTATCTTCTTTTCTTACTTTACTTCTTCACTTTTCAAAATACTTATTACTTCTCAAAGCATACTCCTTAAAACTTATCATTTGATATTCTTTTCTTACTTTACTTTACTTCACATTTCTAAATACTTATTACTTCTCAAAGCATACTCCTTAAAACTGAAATTCTATCTTCTTTTCTTACTTTACTTCTTCACTTTTCTAAATACTTATTACTTCTCAAAGCATACTCCTTAAAACTTATCATTTGATATTCTTTTCTTACTTTACTTCTTCACTTTTCTAAATACTTATTACTTCTCAAAGCATACTCTTTAAAACTGAAATTCTATCTTCTTTTCTTACTTTACTTCTTCACTTTTCTAAATACTTATTACTTCTCAAAGCATACTCCTTAAAACTTATCATTTGATATTCTTTTCTTACTTTACTTTACTTCACTTTTCTAAATACTTATAACTTCTCAAAGCTAACTCCTTAAAACTGAAATTCTATCTTCTTTTCTTACTTTACTTCTTCACTTTTCTAATGCTAACTTTCATCTACAAGCATATCTTGACAAACCGAATACAGATTCTTAATTATGACATTATTACTAACATTTTGGATATTATAACTTATATTTTAGTGCTTGCTACGAAAACTTATAATTAGATATTCTTTTCTTACTTTACTTCTTCACCTTTCAAATTCTTATTACTTCTCAAAGCATACTCCTTAAAACTGAAATTCTATCTTCTTTTCTTACTTTACTTCTTCACTTTTCTAAATACTTATTACTTCTCAAAGCATACTCCTTAAAACTGAAATTCTATCTTCTTTTCTTACTTTACTTCTTCACTTTTCTAAATACTTATTACTTCTCAAAGCATACTCTTTAAAACTGAAATTCTATCTTCTTTTCTTACTTTACTTCTTCACTTTTCTAAATACTTATTACTTCTCAAAGCATACTCCTTAAAACTTATCATTTGATATTCTTTTCTTACTTTACTTTACTTCACTTTTCTAAATACTTATAACTTCTCAAAGCTAACTCCTTAAAACTGAAATTCTATCTTCTTTTCTTACTTTACTTCTTCACTTTTCTAATGCTAACTTTCATCTACAAGCATATCTTGACAAACCGAATACAGATTCTTAATTATGACATTATTACTAACATTTTGGATATTATAACTTATATTTTAGTGCTTGCTACGAAAACTTATAATTAGATATTCTTTTCTTACTTTACTTCTTCACCTTTCAAATTCTTATTACTTCTCAAAGCATACTCCTTAAAACTGAAATTCTATCTTCTTTTCTTACTTTACTTCTTCACTTTTCTAAATACTTATTACTTCTCAAAGCATACTCCTTAAAACTGAAATTCTATCTTCTTTTCTTACTTTACTTCTTCACTTTTCTAAATACTTATTACTTCTCAAAGCATACTCTTTAAAACTGAAATTCTATCTTCTTTTCTTACTTTACTTCTTCACTTTTCTAAATACTTATTACTTCTCAAAGCATACTCCTTAAAACTTATCATTTGATATTCTTTTCTTACTTTACTTTACTTCACTTTTCTAAATACTTATAACTTCTCAAAGCTAACTCCTTAAAACTGAAATTCTATCTTCTTTTCTTACTTTACTTCTTCACTTTTCTAATGCTAACTTTCATCTACAAGCATATCTTGACAAACCGAATACAGATTCTTAATTATGACATTATTACTAACATTTTGGATATTATAACTTATATTTTAGTGCTTGCTACGAAAACTTATAATTAGATATTCTTTTCTTACTTTACTTCTTCACCTTTCAAATTCTTATTACTTCTCAAAGCATACTCCTTAAAACTGAAATTCTATCTTCTTTTCTTACTTTACTTCTTCACTTTTCTAAATACTTATTACTTCTCAAAGCATACTCCTTAAAACTGAAATTCTATCTTCTTTTCTTACTTTACTTCTTCACTTTTCTAAATACTTATTACTTCTCAAAGCATACTCTTTAAAACTGAAATTCTATCTTCTTTTCTTACTTTACTTCTTCACTTTTCTAAATACTTATAACTTCTCAAAGCTAACTCCTTAAAACTGAAATTCTATCTTCTTTTCTTACTTTACTTCTTCACTTTTCTAAATAATTATTACTTCTCAAAGCTAACTCCTTAAAACATAAATTCTATCTTCTTTTCTTACTTTACTTCTTCACTTTTCAAAATACTTATTACTTCTCAAAGCATACTCCTTAAAACTTATCATTTGATATTCTTTTCTTACTTTACTTTACTTCACATTTCTAAATACTTATTACTTCTCAAAGCATACTCCTTAAAACTGAAATTCTATCTTCTTTTCTTACTTTACTTCTTCACTTTTCTAAATACTTATTACTTCTCAAAGCATACTCCTTAAAACTTATCATTTGATATTCTTTTCTTACTTTACTTCTTCACTTTTCTAAATACTTATTACTTCTCAAAGCATACTCTTTAAAACTGAAATTCTATCTTCTTTTCTTACTTTACTTCTTCACTTTTCTAAATACTTATTACTTCTCAAAGCATACTCCTTAAAACTTATCATTTGATATTCTTTTCTTACTTTACTTTACTTCACTTTTCTAAATACTTATAACTTCTCAAAGCTAACTCCTTAAAACTGAAATTCTATCTTCTTTTCTTACTTTACTTCTTCACTTTTCTAAATACTTATTACTTCTCAAAGCATACTCCTTAAAACTTATCATTTGATATTCTTTTCTTACTTTACTTCTTCACTTTTCTAAATACTTATTACTTCTCAAAGCATACTCTTTAAAACTGAAATTCTATCTTCTTTTCTTACTTTACTTCTTCACTTTTCTAAATACTTATTACTTCTCAAAGCATACTCCTTAAAACTTATCATTTGATATTCTTTTCTTACTTTACTTTACTTCACTTTTCTAAATACTTATAACTTCTCAAAGCTAACTCCTTAAAACTGAAATTCTATCTTCTTTTCTTACTTTACTTCTTCACTTTTCTAATGCTAACTTTCATCTACAAGCATATCTTGACAAACCGAATACAGATTCTTAATTATGACATTATTACTAACATTTTGGATATTATAACTTATATTTTAGTGCTTGCTACGAAAACTTATAATTAGATATTCTTTTCTTACTTTACTTCTTCACCTTTCAAATTCTTATTACTTCTCAAAGCATACTCCTTAAAACTGAAATTCTATCTTCTTTTCTTACTTTACTTCTTCACTTTTCTAAATACTTATTACTTCTCAAAGCATACTCCTTAAAACTGAAATTCTATCTTCTTTTCTTACTTTACTTCTTCACTTTTCTAAATACTTATTACTTCTCAAAGCATACTCTTTAAAACTGAAATTCTATCTTCTTTTCTTACTTTACTTCTTCACTTTTCTAAATACTTATTACTTCTCAAAGCATACTCCTTAAAACTTATCATTTGATATTCTTTTCTTACTTTACTTTACTTCACTTTTCTAAATACTTATAACTTCTCAAAGCTAACTCCTTAAAACTGAAATTCTATCTTCTTTTCTTACTTTACTTCTTCACTTTTCTAATGCTAACTTTCATCTACAAGCATATCTTGACAAACCGAATACAGATTCTTAATTATGACATTATTACTAACATTTTGGATATTATAACTTATATTTTAGTGCTTGCTACGAAAACTTATAATTAGATATTCTTTTCTTACTTTACTTCTTCACCTTTCAAATTCTTATTACTTCTCAAAGCATACTCCTTAAAACTGAAATTCTATCTTCTTTTCTTACTTTACTTCTTCACTTTTCTAAATACTTATTACTTCTCAAAGCATACTCCTTAAAACTGAAATTCTATCTTCTTTTCTTACTTTACTTCTTCACTTTTCTAAATACTTATTACTTCTCAAAGCATACTCTTTAAAACTGAAATTCTATCTTCTTTTCTTACTTTACTTCTTCACTTTTCTAAATACTTATTACTTCTCAAAGCATACTCCTTAAAACTTATCATTTGATATTCTTTTCTTACTTTACTTTACTTCACTTTTCTAAATACTTATAACTTCTCAAAGCTAACTCCTTAAAACTGAAATTCTATCTTCTTTTCTTACTTTACTTCTTCACTTTTCTAATGCTAACTTTCATCTACAAGCATATCTTGACAAACCGAATACAGATTCTTAATTATGACATTATTACTAACATTTTGGATATTATAACTTATATTTTAGTGCTTGCTACGAAAACTTATAATTAGATATTCTTTTCTTACTTTACTTCTTCACCTTTCAAATTCTTATTACTTCTCAAAGCATACTCCTTAAAACTGAAATTCTATCTTCTTTTCTTACTTTACTTCTTCACTTTTCTAAATACTTATTACTTCTCAAAGCATACTCCTTAAAACTGAAATTCTATCTTCTTTTCTTACTTTACTTCTTCACTTTTCTAAATACTTATTACTTCTCAAAGCATACTCTTTAAAACTGAAATTCTATCTTCTTTTCTTACTTTACTTCTTCACTTTTCTAAATACTTATTACTTCTCAAAGCATACTCCTTAAAACTTATCATTTGATATTCTTTTCTTACTTTACTTTACTTCACTTTTCTAAATACTTATAACTTCTCAAAGCTAACTCCTTAAAACTGAAATTCTATCTTCTTTTCTTACTTTACTTCTTCACTTTTCTAATGCTAACTTTCATCTACAAGCATATCTTGACAAACCGAATACAGATTCTTAATTATGACATTATTACTAACATTTTGGATATTATAACTTATATTTTAGTGCTTGCTACGAAAACTTATAATTAGATATTCTTTTCTTACTTTACTTCTTCACCTTTCAAATTCTTATTACTTCTCAAAGCATACTCCTTAAAACTGAAATTCTATCTTCTTTTCTTACTTTACTTCTTCACTTTTCTAAATACTTATTACTTCTCAAAGCATACTCCTTAAAACTGAAATTCTATCTTCTTTTCTTACTTTACTTCTTCACTTTTCTAAATACTTATTACTTCTCAAAGCATACTCTTTAAAACTGAAATTCTATCTTCTTTTCTTACTTTACTTCTTCACTTTTCTAAATACTTATAACTTCTCAAAGCTAACTCCTTAAAACTGAAATTCTATCTTCTTTTCTTACTTTACTTCTTCACTTTTCTAAATAATTATTACTTCTCAAAGCTAACTCCTTAAAACATAAATTCTATCTTCTTTTCTTACTTTACTTCTTCACTTTTCTAATGCTAACTTTCATCTACAAGCATATCTTGACAAACCGAATACAGATTCTTAATTATGACATTATTACTAACATTTTGGATATTATAACTTATATTTTAGTGCTTGCTACGAAAACTTATAATTAGATATTCTTTTCTTACTTTACTTCTTCACCTTTCAAATTCTTATTACTTCTCAAAGCATACTCCTTAAAACTGAAATTCTATCTTCTTTTCTTACTTTACTTCTTCACTTTTCTAAATACTTATTACTTCTCAAAGCATACTCCTTAAAACTGAAATTCTATCTTCTTTTCTTACTTTACTTCTTCACTTTTCTAAATACTTATTACTTCTCAAAGCATACTCTTTAAAACTGAAATTCTATCTTCTTTTCTTACTTTACTTCTTCACTTTTCTAAATACTTATTACTTCTCAAAGCATACTCCTTAAAACTTATCATTTGATATTCTTTTCTTACTTTACTTTACTTCACTTTTCTAAATACTTATAACTTCTCAAAGCTAACTCCTTAAAACTGAAATTCTATCTTCTTTTCTTACTTTACTTCTTCACTTTTCTAATGCTAACTTTCATCTACAAGCATATCTTGACAAACCGAATACAGATTCTTAATTATGACATTATTACTAACATTTTGGATATTATAACTTATATTTTTAGTGCTTGCTACGAAAACTTATAATTAGATATTCTTTTCTTACTTTACTTCTTCACCTTTCAAATTCTTATTACTTCTCAAAGCATACTCCTTAAAACTGAAATTCTATCTTCTTTTCTTACTTTACTTCTTCACTTTTCTAAATACTTATTACTTCTCAAAGCATACTCCTTAAAACTGAAATTCTATCTTCTTTTCTTACTTTACTTCTTCACTTTTCTAAATACTTATTACTTCTCAAAGCATACTCTTTAAAACTGAAATTCTATCTTCTTTTCTTACTTTACTTCTTCACTTTTCTAAATACTTATTACTTCTCAAAGCATACTCCTTAAAACTTATCATTTGATATTCTTTTCTTACTTTACTTTACTTCACTTTTCTAAATACTTATAACTTCTCAAAGCTAACTCCTTAAAACTGAAATTCTATCTTCTTTTCTTACTTTACTTCTTCACTTTTCTAATGCTAACTTTCATCTACAAGCATATCTTGACAAACCGAATACAGATTCTTAATTATGACATTATTACTAACATTTTGGATATTATAACTTATATTTTAGTGCTTGCTACGAAAACTTATAATTAGATATTCTTTTCTTACTTTACTTCTTCACCTTTCAAATTCTTATTACTTCTCAAAGCATACTCCTTAAAACTGAAATTCTATCTTCTTTTCTTACTTTACTTCTTCACTTTTCTAAATACTTATTACTTCTCAAAGCATACTCCTTAAAACTGAAATTCTATCTTCTTTTCTTACTTTACTTCTTCACTTTTCTAAATACTTATTACTTCTCAAAGCATACTCTTTAAAACTGAAATTCTATCTTCTTTTCTTACTTTACTTCTTCACTTTTCTAAATACTTATTACTTCTCAAAGCATACTCCTTAAAACTTATCATTTGATATTCTTTTCTTACTTTACTTTACTTCACTTTTCTAAATACTTATAACTTCTCAAAGCTAACTCCTTAAAACTGAAATTCTATCTTCTTTTCTTACTTTACTTCTTCACTTTTCTAATGCTAACTTTCATCTACAAGCATATCTTGACAAACCGAATACAGATTCTTAATTATGACATTATTACTAACATTTTGGATATTATAACTTATATTTTAGTGCTTGCTACGAAAACTTATAATTAGATATTCTTTTCTTACTTTACTTCTTCACCTTTCAAATTCTTATTACTTCTCAAAGCATACTCCTTAAAACTGAAATTCTATCTTCTTTTCTTACTTTACTTCTTCACTTTTCTAAATACTTATTACTTCTCAAAGCATACTCCTTAAAACTGAAATTCTATCTTCTTTTCTTACTTTACTTCTTCACTTTTCTAAATACTTATTACTTCTCAAAGCATACTCTTTAAAACTGAAATTCTATCTTCTTTTCTTACTTTACTTCTTCACTTTTCTAAATACTTATTACTTCTCAAAGCATACTCCTTAAAACTTATCATTTGATATTCTTTTCTTACTTTACTTTACTTCACTTTTCTAAATACTTATAACTTCTCAAAGCTAACTCCTTAAAACTGAAATTCTATCTTCTTTTCTTACTTTACTTCTTCACTTTTCTAATGCTAACTTTCATCTACAAGCATATCTTGACAAACCGAATACAGATTCTTAATTATGACATTATTACTAACATTTTGGATATTATAACTTATATTTTAGTGCTTGCTACGAAAACTTATAATTAGATATTCTTTTCTTACTTTACTTCTTCACCTTTCAAATTCTTATTACTTCTCAAAGCATACTCCTTAAAACTGAAATTCTATCTTCTTTTCTTACTTTACTTCTTCACTTTTCTAAATACTTATTACTTCTCAAAGCATACTCCTTAAAACTGAAATTCTATCTTCTTTTCTTACTTTACTTCTTCACTTTTCTAAATACTTATTACTTCTCAAAGCATACTCTTTAAAACTGAAATTCTATCTTCTTTTCTTACTTTACTTCTTCACTTTTCTAAATACTTATAACTTCTCAAAGCTAACTCCTTAAAACTGAAATTCTATCTTCTTTTCTTACTTTACTTCTTCACTTTTCTAAATAATTATTACTTCTCAAAGCTAACTCCTTAAAACATAAATTCTATCTTCTTTTCTTACTTTACTTCTTCACTTTTCAAAATACTTATTACTTCTCAAAGCATACTCCTTAAAACTTATCATTTGATATTCTTTTCTTACTTTACTTTACTTCACATTTCTAAATACTTATTACTTCTCAAAGCATACTCCTTAAAACTGAAATTCTATCTTCTTTTCTTACTTTACTTCTTCACTTTTCTAAATACTTATTACTTCTCAAAGCATACTCCTTAAAACTTATCATTTGATATTCTTTTCTTACTTTACTTCTTCACTTTCTAAATACTTATTACTTCTCAAAGCATACTCTTTAAAACTGAAATTCTATCTTCTTTTCTTACTTTACTTCTTCACTTTTCTAAATACTTATTACTTCTCAAAGCATACTCCTTAAAACTTATCATTTGATATTCTTTTCTTACTTTACTTTACTTCACTTTTCTAAATACTTATAACTTCTCAAAGCTAACTCCTTAAAACTGAAATTCTATCTTCTTTTCTTACTTTACTTCTTCACTTTTCTAATGCTAACTTTCATCTACAAGCATATCTTGACAAACCGAATACAGATTCTTAATTATGACATTATTACTAACATTTTGGATATTATAACTTATATTTTAGTGCTTGCTACGAAAACTTATAATTAGATATTCTTTTCTTACTTTACTTCTTCACCTTTCAAATTCTTATTACTTCTCAAAGCATACTCCTTAAAACTGAAATTCTATCTTCTTTTCTTACTTTACTTCTTCACTTTTCTAAATACTTATTACTTCTCAAAGCATACTCCTTAAAACTGAAATTCTATCTTCTTTTCTTACTTTACTTCTTCACTTTTCTAAATACTTATTACTTCTCAAAGCATACTCTTTAAAACTGAAATTCTATCTTCTTTTCTTACTTTACTTCTTCACTTTTCTAAATACTTATTACTTCTCAAAGCATACTCCTTAAAACTTATCATTTGATATTCTTTTCTTACTTTACTTTACTTCACTTTTCTAAATACTTATAACTTCTCAAAGCTAACTCCTTAAAACTGAAATTCTATCTTCTTTTCTTACTTTACTTCTTCACTTTTCTAATGCTAACTTTCATCTACAAGCATATCTTGACAAACCGAATACAGATTCTTAATTATGACATTATTACTAACATTTTGGATATTATAACTTATATTTTAGTGCTTGCTACGAAAACTTATAATTAGATATTCTTTTCTTACTTTACTTCTTCACCTTTCAAATTCTTATTACTTCTCAAAGCATACTCCTTAAAACTGAAATTCTATCTTCTTTTCTTACTTTACTTCTTCACTTTTCTAAATACTTATTACTTCTCAAAGCATACTCCTTAAAACTGAAATTCTATCTTCTTTTCTTACTTTACTTCTTCACTTTTCTAAATACTTATTACTTCTCAAAGCATACTCTTTAAAACTGAAATTCTATCTTCTTTTCTTACTTTACTTCTTCACTTTTCTAAATACTTATTACTTCTCAAAGCATACTCCTTAAAACTTATCATTTGATATTCTTTTCTTACTTTACTTTACTTCACTTTTCTAAATACTTATAACTTCTCAAAGCTAACTCCTTAAAACTGAAATTCTATCTTCTTTTCTTACTTTACTTCTTCACTTTTCTAATGCTAACTTTCATCTACAAGCATATCTTGACAAACCGAATACAGATTCTTAATTATGACATTATTACTAACATTTTGGATATTATAACTTATATTTTAGTGCTTGCTACGAAAACTTATAATTAGATATTCTTTTCTTACTTTACTTCTTCACCTTTCAAATTCTTATTACTTCTCAAAGCATACTCCTTAAAACTGAAATTCTATCTTCTTTTCTTACTTTACTTCTTCACTTTTCTAAATACTTATTACTTCTCAAAGCATACTCCTTAAAACTGAAATTCTATCTTCTTTTCTTACTTTACTTCTTCACTTTTCTAAATACTTATTACTTCTCAAAGCATACTCTTTAAAACTGAAATTCTATCTTCTTTTCTTACTTTACTTCTTCACTTTTCTAAATACTTATTACTTCTCAAAGCATACTCCTTAAAACTTATCATTTGATATTCTTTTCTTACTTTACTTTACTTCACTTTTCTAAATACTTATAACTTCTCAAAGCTAACTCCTTAAAACTGAAATTCTATCTTCTTTTCTTACTTTACTTCTTCACTTTTCTAATGCTAACTTTCATCTACAAGCATATCTTGACAAACCGAATACAGATTCTTAATTATGACATTATTACTAACATTTTGGATATTATAACTTATATTTTAGTGCTTGCTACGAAAACTTATAATTAGATATTCTTTTCTTACTTTACTTCTTCACCTTTCAAATTCTTATTACTTCTCAAAGCATACTCCTTAAAACTGAAATTCTATCTTCTTTTCTTACTTTACTTCTTCACTTTTCTAAATACTTATTACTTCTCAAAGCATACTCCTTAAAACTGAAATTCTATCTTCTTTTCTTACTTTACTTCTTCACTTTTCTAAATACTTATTACTTCTCAAAGCATACTCTTTAAAACTGAAATTCTATCTTCTTTTCTTACTTTACTTCTTCACTTTTCTAAATACTTATAACTTCTCAAAGCTAACTCCTTAAAACTGAAATTCTATCTTCTTTTCTTACTTTACTTCTTCACTTTTCTAAATAATTATTACTTCTCAAAGCTAACTCCTTAAAACATAAATTCTATCTTCTTTTCTTACTTTACTTCTTCACTTTTCAAAATACTTATTACTTCTCAAAGCATACTCCTTAAAACTTATCATTTGATATTCTTTTCTTACTTTACTTTACTTCACATTTCTAAATACTTATTACTTCTCAAAGCATACTCCTTAAAACTGAAATTCTATCTTCTTTTCTTACTTTACTTCTTCACTTTTCTAAATACTTATTACTTCTCAAAGCATACTCCTTAAAACTTATCATTTGATATTCTTTTCTTACTTTACTTCTTCACTTTTCTAAATACTTATTACTTCTCAAAGCATACTCTTTAAAACTGAAATTCTATCTTCTTTTCTTACTTTACTTCTTCACTTTTCTAAATACTTATTACTTCTCAAAGCATACTCCTTAAAACTTATCATTTGATATTCTTTTCTTACTTTACTTTACTTCACTTTTCTAAATACTTATAACTTCTCAAAGCTAACTCCTTAAAACTGAAATTCTATCTTCTTTTCTTACTTTACTTCTTCACTTTTCTAATGCTAACTTTCATCTACAAGCATATCTTGACAAACCGAATACAGATTCTTAATTATGACATTATTACTAACATTTTGGATATTATAACTTATATTTTAGTGCTTGCTACGAAAACTTATAATTAGATATTCTTTTCTTACTTTACTTCTTCACCTTTCAAATTCTTATTACTTCTCAAAGCATACTCCTTAAAACTGAAATTCTATCTTCTTTTCTTACTTTACTTCTTCACTTTTCTAAATACTTATTACTTCTCAAAGCATACTCCTTAAAACTGAAATTCTATCTTCTTTTCTTACTTTACTTCTTCACTTTTCTAAATACTTATTACTTCTCAAAGCATACTCTTTAAAACTGAAATTCTATCTTCTTTTCTTACTTTACTTCTTCACTTTTCTAAATACTTATTACTTCTCAAAGCATACTCCTTAAAACTTATCATTTGATATTCTTTTCTTACTTTACTTTACTTCACTTTTCTAAATACTTATAACTTCTCAAAGCTAACTCCTTAAAACTGAAATTCTATCTTCTTTTCTTACTTTACTTCTTCACTTTTCTAATGCTAACTTTCATCTACAAGCATATCTTGACAAACCGAATACAGATTCTTAATTATGACATTATTACTAACATTTTGGATATTATAACTTATATTTTAGTGCTTGCTACGAAAACTTATAATTAGATATTCTTTTCTTACTTTACTTCTTCACCTTTCAAATTCTTATTACTTCTCAAAGCATACTCCTTAAAACTGAAATTCTATCTTCTTTTCTTACTTTACTTCTTCACTTTTCTAAATACTTATTACTTCTCAAAGCATACTCCTTAAAACTGAAATTCTATCTTCTTTTCTTACTTTACTTCTTCACTTTTCTAAATACTTATTACTTCTCAAAGCATACTCTTTAAAACTGAAATTCTATCTTCTTTTCTTACTTTACTTCTTCACTTTTCTAAATACTTATTACTTCTCAAAGCATACTCCTTAAAACTTATCATTTGATATTCTTTTCTTACTTTACTTTACTTCACTTTTCTAAATACTTATAACTTCTCAAAGCTAACTCCTTAAAACTGAAATTCTATCTTCTTTTCTTACTTTACTTCTTCACTTTTCTAATGCTAACTTTCATCTACAAGCATATCTTGACAAACCGAATACAGATTCTTAATTATGACATTATTACTAACATTTTGGATATTATAACTTATATTTTAGTGCTTGCTACGAAAACTTATAATTAGATATTCTTTTCTTACTTTACTTCTTCACCTTTCAAATTCTTATTACTTCTCAAAGCATACTCCTTAAAACTGAAATTCTATCTTCTTTTCTTACTTTACTTCTTCACTTTTCTAAATACTTATTACTTCTCAAAGCATACTCCTTAAAACTGAAATTCTATCTTCTTTTCTTACTTTACTTCTTCACTTTTCTAAATACTTATTACTTCTCAAAGCATACTCTTTAAAACTGAAATTCTATCTTCTTTTCTTACTTTACTTCTTCACTTTTCTAAATACTTATTACTTCTCAAAGCATACTCCTTAAAACTTATCATTTGATATTCTTTTCTTACTTTACTTTACTTCACTTTTCTAAATACTTATAACTTCTCAAAGCTAACTCCTTAAAACTGAAATTCTATCTTCTTTTCTTACTTTACTTCTTCACTTTTCTAATGCTAACTTTCATCTACAAGCATATCTTGACAAACCGAATACAGATTCTTAATTATGACATTATTACTAACATTTTGGATATTATAACTTATATTTTAGTGCTTGCTACGAAAACTTATAATTAGATATTCTTTTCTTACTTTACTTCTTCACCTTTCAAATTCTTATTACTTCTCAAAGCATACTCCTTAAAACTGAAATTCTATCTTCTTTTCTTACTTTACTTCTTCACTTTTCTAAATACTTATTACTTCTCAAAGCATACTCCTTAAAACTGAAATTCTATCTTCTTTTCTTACTTTACTTCTTCACTTTTCTAAATACTTATTACTTCTCAAAGCATACTCTTTAAAACTGAAATTCTATCTTCTTTTCTTACTTTACTTCTTCACTTTTCTAAATACTTATTACTTCTCAAAGCATACTCCTTAAAACTTATCATTTGATATTCTTTTCTTACTTTACTTTACTTCACTTTTCTAAATACTTATAACTTCTCAAAGCTAACTCCTTAAAACTGAAATTCTATCTTCTTTTCTTACTTTACTTCTTCACTTTTCTAATGCTAACTTTCATCTACAAGCATATCTTGACAAACCGAATACAGATTCTTAATTATGACATTATTACTAACATTTTGGATATTATAACTTATATTTTAGTGCTTGCTACGAAAACTTATAATTAGATATTCTTTTCTTACTTTACTTCTTCACCTTTCAAATTCTTATTACTTCTCAAAGCATACTCCTTAAAACTGAAATTCTATCTTCTTTTCTTACTTTACTTCTTCACTTTTCTAAATACTTATTACTTCTCAAAGCATACTCCTTAAAACTGAAATTCTATCTTCTTTTCTTACTTTACTTCTTCACTTTTCTAAATACTTATTACTTCTCAAAGCATACTCTTTAAAACTGAAATTCTATCTTCTTTTCTTACTTTACTTCTTCACTTTTCTAAATACTTATTACTTCTCAAAGCATACTCCTTAAAACTTATCATTTGATATTCTTTTCTTACTTTACTTTACTTCACTTTTCTAAATACTTATAACTTCTCAAAGCTAACTCCTTAAAACTGAAATTCTATCTTCTTTTCTTACTTTACTTCTTCACTTTTCTAATGCTAACTTTCATCTACAAGCATATCTTGACAAACCGAATACAGATTCTTAATTATGACATTATTACTAACATTTTGGATATTATAACTTATATTTTAGTGCTTGCTACGAAAACTTATAATTAGATATTCTTTTCTTACTTTACTTCTTCACCTTTCAAATTCTTATTACTTCTCAAAGCATACTCCTTAAAACTGAAATTCTATCTTCTTTTCTTACTTTACTTCTTCACTTTTCTAAATACTTATTACTTCTCAAAGCATACTCCTTAAAACTGAAATTCTATCTTCTTTTCTTACTTTACTTCTTCACTTTTCTAAATACTTATTACTTCTCAAAGCATACTCTTTAAAACTGAAATTCTATCTTCTTTTCTTACTTTACTTCTTCACTTTTCTAAATACTTATAACTTCTCAAAGCTAACTCCTTAAAACTGAAATTCTATCTTCTTTTCTTACTTTACTTCTTCACTTTTCTAAATAATTATTACTTCTCAAAGCTAACTCCTTAAAACATAAATTCTATCTTCTTTTCTTACTTTACTTCTTCACTTTTCAAAATACTTATTACTTCTCAAAGCATACTCCTTAAAACTTATCATTTGATATTCTTTTCTTACTTTACTTTACTTCACTTTTCTAAATACTTATTACTTCTCAAAGCATACTCCTTAAAACTGAAATTCTATCTTCTTTTCTTACTTTACTTCTTCACTTTTCTAAATACTTATTACTTCTCAAAGCTATACTCCTTAAAACTTATCATTCTGATATTCTTTTCTTACTTTACTTCTTCACTTTTCTAAATACTTATTACTTCTCAAAGCATACTCCTTAAAACATAAATTCTATCTTCTTTTCTTACTTTACTTCTTCACTTTTCAAAATACTTATTACTTCTCAAAGCATACTCCTTAAAACTTATCATTTGATATTCTTTTCTTACTTTACTTTACTTCACTTTTCTAAATACTTATTACTTCTCAAAGCATACTCCTTAAAACTGAAATTCTATCTTCTTTTCTTACTTTACTTCTTCACTTTTCTAATGCTAACTTTCATCTACAAGCATATCTTGACAAACCGAATACAGATTCTTAATTATGACATTATTACTAACATTTTGGATATTATAACTTATATTTTAGTGCTTGCTACGAAAACTTATAATTAGATATTCTTTTCTTACTTTACTTCTTCACCTTTCAAATTCTTATTACTTCTCAAAGCATACTCCTTAAAACTGAAATTCTATCTTCTTTTCTTACTTTACTTCTTCACTTTTCTAAATACTTATTACTTCTCAAAGCATACTCCTTAAAACTGAAATTCTATCTTCTTTTCTTACTTTACTTCTTCACTTTTCTAAATACTTATTACTTCTCAAAGCATACTCTTTAAAACTGAAATTCTATCTTCTTTTCTTACTTTACTTCTTCACTTTTCTAAATACTTATAACTTCTCAAAGCTAACTCCTTAAAACTGAAATTCTATCTTCTTTTCTTACTTTACTTCTTCACTTTTCTAAATAATTATTACTTCTCAAAGCTAACTCCTTAAAACATAAATTCTATCTTCTTTTCTTACTTTACTTCTTCACTTTTCAAAATACTTATTACTTCTCAAAGCATACTCCTTAAAACTTATCATTTGATATTCTTTTCTTACTTTACTTTACTTCACTTTTCTAAATACTTATTACTTCTCAAAGCATACTCCTTAAACTGAAATTCTATCTTCTTTTCTTACTTTACTTCTTCACTTTTCTAAATACTTATTACTTCTCAAAGCATACTCCTTAAAACTTATCATTTGATATTCTTTTCTTACTTTACTTCTTCACTTTTCTAAATACTTATTACTTCTCAAAGCATACTCCTTAAAAC
>CAMPDV010005572.1:0-26276 GCA_946699065.1 Loxodes magnus
AAAAACAATGTTTTTTTTTACTTTAAAAATTACACAACTATTTTTCATACATTGTTAACTCACTCTGGTATTAAAGTTTCGTATTCTCACTTCAAAATACTTCTAAAACAATGTTTTTTTTTACTTTAAAAAATTACACAACTATTTTTCATACATTGTTAACTCACTCTGGTATTAAAATTTCGTATTCTCACTTCAAAATACTAATAAAAAACAATGTTTTTTTTTACTTTAAAAATTACACAACTATTTTCATACATTGTTAACTCACTCTGGTATTAAAATTTCGTATTCTCACTTCAAAACACTTCTAAAACAATGTTTTTTTTTACTTTAAAAATTACACAACTATTTTTCATACATTGTTAACTCACTCTGGTATTAAAATTTCGTATTCTCACTTCAAAACACTTATAAAAACAATGTTTTTTTTTACTTTAAAAATTACTCAACTATTTTTCATACATTGTTAACTCACTCTGGTATTAAAATTTCGTATTCTCACTTCAAAACACTAATAAAAACAATGTTTTTTTTTACTTTAAAAATTACACAACTATTTTTCATACATTGTTAACTCACTCTGGTATTAAAATTTCGTATTCTCACTTCAAAACACTAATAAAAACAATGTTTTTTTTTACTTTAAAAATTACACAACTATTTTTCATACATTGTTAACTCACTCTGGTATTAAAATTTCGTATTCTCACTTCAAAACACTTATAAAAACAATGTTTTTTTTTACTTTAAAAATTACACAACTATTTTTCATACATTGTTAACTCACTCTGGTATTAAAATTTCGTATTCTCACTTCAAAACACTAATAAAAACAATGTTTTTTTTTTACTTTAAAAATTACACAACTATTTTTCATACATTGTTAACTCACTCTGGTATTAAAATTTCGTATTCTCACTTCAAAATACTTCTAAAACAATGTTTTTTTTTACTTTAAAAATTACACAACTATTTTTCATACATTGTTAACTCACTCTGGTATTAAAATTTCGTATTCTCACTTCAAAATACTTATAAAACAATGTTTTTTTTTACTTTAAAAATTACACAACTATTTTTCATACATTGTTAACTCACTCTGGTATTAAAATTTCGTATTCTCACTTCAAAACACTTATAAAAACAATGTTTTTTTTTACTTTAAAAATTACACAACTATTTTCATACATTGTTAACTCACTCTGGTATTAAAGTTTCGTATTCTTCTAAAACTTCAAAATACACAACTATTTTCTAAACTCACTGGTATTAAAATGTATTCTTTTTTATAAAACAATGTTTTTTTTTACTTTAAAAATTACACAACTATTTTTCATACATTGTTAACTCACTCTGGTATTAAAATTTCGTATTCTCACTTCAAAACACTAATAAAAACAATGTTTTTTTTTACTTTAAAAAATTACACAACTATTTTTCATACATTGTTAACTCACTCTGGTATTAAAATTTCGTATTCTCACTTCAAAATACTTCTAAAACAATGTTTTTTTTTACTTTAAAAATTACACAACTATTTTTCATACATTGTTAACTCACTCTGGTATTAAAATTTCGTATTCTCACTTCAAAACACTAATAAAAACAATGTTTTTTTTTACTTTAAAAATTACTCAACTATTTTTCATACATTGTTAACTCACTCTGGTATTAAAATTTCGTATTCTCACTTCAAAATACTTATAAAACAATGTTTTTTTTTACTTTAAAAATTACACAACTATTTTTCATACATTGTTAACTCACTCTGGTATTAAAATTTCGTATTCTCACTTCAAAACACTAATAAAAACAATGTTTTTTTTTACTTTAAAAATTACACAACTATTTTTCATACATTGTTAACTCACTCTGGTATTAAAATTTCGTATTCTCACTTCAAAACACTAATAAAAACAATGTTTTTTTTTACTTTAAAAATTACACAACTATTTTTCATACATTGTTAACTCACTCTGGTATTAAAATTTCGTATTCTCACTTCAAAACACTAATAAAAACAATGTTTTTTTTTACTTTAAAAATTACACAACTATTTTTCATACATTGTTAACTCACTCTGGTATTAAAATTTCGTATTCTCACTTCAAAACACTAATAAAAACAATGTTTTTTTTTACTTTAAAAATTACACAACTATTTTTCATACATTGTTAACTCACTCTGGTATTAAAATTTCGTATTCTCACTTCAAAATACTTATAAAACAATGTTTTTTTTTACTTTAAAAATTACACAACTATTTTTCATACATTGTTAACTCACTCTGGTATTAAAATTTCGTATTCTCACTTCAAAATACTTAAAAAACAATGTTTTTTTTTACTTTAAAAATTACACAACTATTTTTCATACATTGTTAACTCACTCTGGTATTAAAATTTCGTATTCTCACTTCAAAACACTTATAAAAACAATGTTTTTTTTTACTTTAAAAATTACACAACTATTTTCATACATTGTTAACTCACTCTGGTATTAAAATTTCGTATTCTCACTTCAAAACACTAATAAAAACAATGTTTTTTTTTACTTTAAAAATTACACAACTATTTTTCATACATTGTTAACTCACTCTGGTATTAAAGTTTCGTATTCTCACTTCAAAATACTTCTAAAACAATGTTTTTTTTTACTTTAAAAATTACACAACTATTTTTCATACATTGTTAACTCACTCTGGTATTAAAATTTCGTATTCTCACTTCAAAACACTAATAAAAACAATGTTTTTTTTTACTTTAAAAATTACACAACTATTTTTCATACATTGTTAACTCACTCTGGTATTAAAATTTCGTATTCTCACTTCAAAATACTTCTAAAACAATGTTTTTTTTTTACTTTAAAAATTACACAACTATTTTTCATACATTGTTAACTCACTCTGGTATTAAAATTTCGTATTCTCACTTCAAAACACTAATAAAAACAATGTTTTTTTTACTTTAAAAATTACTCAACTATTTTTCATACATTGTTAACTCACTCTGGTATTAAAATTTCGTATTCTCACTTCAAAACACTAATAAAAACAATGTTTTTTTTTACTTTAAAAATTACACAACTATTTTTCATACATTGTTAACTCACTCTGGTATTAAAATTTCGTATTCTCACTTCAAAACACTAATAAAAACAATGTTTTTTTTTACTTTAAAAATTACACAACTATTTTTCATACATTGTTAACTCACTCTGGTATTAAAATTTCGTATTCTCACTTCAAAACACTAATAAAAACAATGTTTTTTTTTACTTTAAAAATTACACAACTATTTTTCATACATTGTTAACTCACTCTGGTATTAAAATTTCGTATTCTCACTTCAAAACACTAATAAAAACAATGTTTTTTTTTACTTTAAAAATTACACAACTATTTTTCATACATTGTTAACTCACTCTGGTATTAAAATTTCGTATTCTCACTTCAAAATACTTATAAAACAATGTTTTTTTTTACTTTAAAAATTACACAACTATTTTTCATACATTGTTAACTCACTCTGGTATTAAAATTTCGTATTCTCACTTCAAAATACTTATAAAACAATGTTTTTTTTTACTTTAAAAATTACACAACTATTTTTCATACATTGTTAACTCACTCTGGTATTAAAATTTCGTATTCTCACTTCAAAACACTAATAAAAACAATGTTTTTTTTTACTTTAAAAATTACACAACTATTTTTCATACATTGTTAACTCACTCTGGTATTAAAATTTCGTATTCTCACTTCAAAACACTAATAAAAACAATGTTTTTTTTACTTTAAAAATTACACAACTATTTTTCATACATTGTTAACTCACTCTGGTATTAAAATTTCGTATTCTCACTTCAAAATACTTATAAAACAATGTTTTTTTTTACTTTAAAAATTACACAACTATTTTTCATACATTGTTAACTCACTCTGGTATTAAAATTTCGTATTCTCACTTCAAAACACTAATAAAAACAATGTTTTTTTTTACTTTAAAAATTACACAACTATTTTCATACATTGTTAACTCACTCTGGTATTAAAATTTCGTATTCTCACTTCAAAACACTAATAAAAACAATGTTTTTTTTACTTTAAAAATTACTCAACTATTTTCATACATTGTTAACTCACTCTGGTATTAAAATTTCGTATTCTCACTTCAAAATACTTCTAAAACAATGTTTTTTTTTACTTTAAAAATTACACAACTATTTTTCATACATTGTTAACTCACTCTGGTATTAAAATTTCGTATTCTCACTTCAAAACACTAATAAAAACAATGTTTTTTTTTACTTTAAAAATTACACAACTATTTTTCATACATTGTTAACTCACTCTGGTATTAAAATTTCGTATTCTCACTTCAAAATACTTATAAAACAATGTTTTTTTTTACTTTAAAAATTACACAACTATTTTCATACATTGTTAACTCACTCTGGTATTAAAATTTCGTATTCTCACTTCAAAATACTTATAAAACAATGTTTTTTTTTACTTTAAAAATTACACAACTATTTTTCATACATTGTTAACTCACTCTGGTATTAAAATTTCGTATTCTCACTTCAAAACACTAATAAAAACAATGTTTTTTTTTACTTTAAAAATTACACAACTATTTTTCATACATTGTTAACTCACTCTGGTATTAAAATTTCGTATTCTCACTTCAAAACACTAATAAAAACAATGTTTTTTTTTACTTTAAAAATTACACAACTATTTTTCATACATTGTTAACTCACTCTGGTATTAAAATTTCGTATTCTCACTTCAAAATACTTATAAAACAATGTTTTTTTTTACTTTAAAAATTACACAACTATTTTCATACATTGTTAACTCACTCTGGTATTAAAATTTCGTATTCTCACTTCAAAACACTAATAAAAACAATGTTTTTTTTTACTTTAAAAATTACACAACTATTTTTCATACATTGTTAACTCACTCTGGTATTAAAATTTCGTATTCTCACTTCAAAACACTAATAAAAACAATGTTTTTTTTTACTTTAAAAATTACACAACTATTTTTCATACATTGTTAACTCACTCTGGTATTAAAATTTCGTATTCTCACTTCAAAATACTTATAAAACAATGTTTTTTTTTACTTTAAAAATTACACAACTATTTTTCATACATTGTTAACTCACTCTGGTATTAAAATTTCGTATTCTCACTTCAAAACACTAATAAAAACAATGTTTTTTTTACTTTAAAAATTACACAACTATTTTTCATACATTGTTAACTCACTCTGGTATTAAAATTTCGTATTCTCACTTCAAAATACTTATAAAACAATGTTTTTTTTTACTTTAAAAATTACACAACTATTTTTCATACATTGTTAACTCACTCTGGTATTAAAATTTCGTATTCTCACTTCAAAACACTAATAAAAACAATGTTTTTTTTTACTTTAAAAATTACACAACTATTTTCATACATTGTTAACTCACTCTGATATTAAAATTTCGTATTCTCACTTCAAAACACTAATAAAAACAATGTTTTTTTTTACTTTAAAAATTACTCAACTATTTTCATACATTGTTAACTCACTCTGGTATTAAAATTTCGTATTCTCACTTCAAAATACTTTTAAAACAATGTTTTTTTTTACTTTAAAAATTACACAACTATTTTTCATACATTGTTAACTCACTCTGGTATTAAAATTTCGTATTCTCACTTCAAAACACTAATAAAAACAATGTTTTTTTTTTACTTTAAAAATTACACAACTATTTTTCATACATTGTTAACTCACTCTGGTATTAAAATTTCGTATTCTCACTTCAAAACACTAATAAAAACAATGTTTTTTTTACTTTAAAAATTACACAACTATTTTTCATACATTGTTAACTCACTCTGGTATTAAAATTTCGTATTCTCACTTCAAAACACTTATAAAACAATGTTTTTTTTTACTTTAAAAATTACACAACTATTTTCATACATTGTTAACTCACTCTGGTATTAAAATTTCGTATTCTCACTTCAAAACACTAATAAAAACAATGTTTTTTTTACTTTAAAAATTACTCAACTATTTTCATACATTGTTAACTCACTCTGGTATTAAAATTTCGTATTCTCACTTCAAAATACTTCTAAAACAATGTTTTTTTTTACTTTAAAAATTACACAACTATTTTTCATACATTGTTAACTCACTCTGGTATTAAAATTTCGTATTCTCACTTCAAAACACTAATAAAAACAATGTTTTTTTTTACTTTAAAAATTACACAACTATTTTTCATACATTGTTAACTCACTCTGGTATTAAAATTTCGTATTCTCACTTCAAAACACTAATAAAAACAATGTTTTTTTTACTTTAAAAATTACACAACTATTTTTCATACATTGTTAACTCACTCTGGTATTAAAATTTCGTATTCTCACTTCAAAACACTTATAAAACAATGTTTTTTTTTACTTTAAAAATTACACAACTATTTTTCATACATTGTTAACTCACTCTGGTATTAAAATTTCGTATTCTCACTTCAAAACACTAATAAAAACAATGTTTTTTTTTACTTTAAAAATTACACAACTATTTTTCATACATTGTTAACTCACTCTGGTATTAAAATTTCGTATTCTCACTTCAAAACACTAATAAAAACAATGTTTTTTTTTACTTTAAAAATTACACAACTATTTTTCATACATTGTTAACTCACTCTGGTATTAAAATTTCGTATTCTCACTTCAAAATACTTCTAAAACAATGTTTTTTTTTACTTTAAAAATTACACAACTATTTTCATACATTGTTAACTCACTCTGGTATTAAAATTTCGTATTCTCACTTCAAAACACTAATAAAAACAATGTTTTTTTTTACTTTAAAAATTACACAACTATTTTTCATACATTGTTAACTCACTCTGGTATTAAAATTTCGTATTCTCACTTCAAAATACTTATAAAACAATGTTTTTTTTTACTTTAAAAATTACTCAACTATTTTTCATACATTGTTAACTCACTCTGGTATTAAAATTTCGTATTCTCACTTCAAAACACTAATAAAAACAATGTTTTTTTTACTTTAAAAATTACACAACTATTTTTCATACATTGTTAACTCACTCTGGTATTAAAATTTCGTATTCTCACTTCAAAACACTTATAAAACAATGTTTTTTTTTACTTTAAAAATTACACAACTATTTTCATACATTGTTAACTCACTCTGGTATTAAAATTTCGTATTCTCACTTCAAAACACTAATAAAAACAATGTTTTTTTTTTACTTTAAAAATTACTCAACTATTTTCATACATTGTTAACTCACTCTGGTATTAAAATTTCGTATTCTCACTTCAAAATACTTCTAAAACAATGTTTTTTTTTACTTTAAAAATTACACAACTATTTTTCATACATTGTTAACTCACTCTGGTATTAAAATTTCGTATTCTCACTTCAAAACACTAATAAAAACAATGTTTTTTTTTACTTTAAAAATTACACAACTATTTTTCATACATTGTTAACTCACTCTGGTATTAAAATTTCGTATTCTCACTTCAAAACACTAATAAAAACAATGTTTTTTTTACTTTAAAAATTACACAACTATTTTTCATACATTGTTAACTCACTCTGGTATTAAAATTTCGTATTCTCACTTCAAAACACTTATAAAACAATGTTTTTTTTTACTTTAAAAATTACACAACTATTTTTCATACATTGTTAACTCACTCTGGTATTAAAATTTCGTATTCTCACTTCAAAACACTAATAAAAACAATGTTTTTTTTTACTTTAAAAATTACACAACTATTTTTCATACATTGTTAACTCACTCTGGTATTAAAATTTCGTATTCTCACTTCAAAACACTAATAAAAACAATGTTTTTTTTTACTTTAAAAATTACACAACTATTTTTCATACATTGTTAACTCACTCTGGTATTAAAATTTCGTATTCTCACTTCAAAATACTTCTAAAACAATGTTTTTTTTTACTTTAAAAATTACACAACTATTTTCATACATTGTTAACTCACTCTGGTATTAAAATTTCGTATTCTCACTTCAAAACACTAATAAAAACAATGTTTTTTTTTACTTTAAAAATTACACAACTATTTTTCATACATTGTTAACTCACTCTGGTATTAAAATTTCGTATTCTCACTTCAAAATACTTATAAAACAATGTTTTTTTTTACTTTAAAAATTACACAACTATTTTTCATACATTGTTAACTCACTCTGGTATTAAAATTTCGTATTCTCACTTCAAAACACTAATAAAAACAATGTTTTTTTTTACTTTAAAAATTACACAACTATTTTTCATACATTGTTAACTCACTCTGGTATTAAAATTTCGTATTCTCACTTCAAAATACTTATAAAACAATGTTTTTTTTTACTTTAAAAATTACACAACTATTTTTCATACATTGTTAACTCACTCTGGTATTAAAATTTCGTATTCTCACTTCAAAACACTAATAAAAACAATGTTTTTTTTTACTTTAAAAATTACACAACTATTTTTCATACATTGTTAACTCACTCTGGTATTAAAATTTCGTATTCTCACTTCAAAATACTTATAAAACAATGTTTTTTTTTACTTTAAAAATTACACAACTATTTTTCATACATTGTTAACTCACTCTGGTATTAAAATTTCGTATTCTCACTTCAAAACACTTATAAAAACAATGTTTTTTTTTACTTTAAAAATTACACAACTATTTTTCATACATTGTTAACTCACTCTGGTATTAAAATTTCGTATTCTCACTTCAAAACACTTATAAAACAATGTTTTTTTTTACTTTAAAAATTACACAACTATTTTCATACATTGTTAACTCACTCTGGTATTAAAGTTTCGTATTCTCACTTCAAAATACTTCTAAAACAATGTTTTTTTTTACTTTAAAAATTACACAACTATTTTCATACATTGTTAACTCACTCTGGTATTAAAATTTCGTATTCTCACTTCAAAACACTAATAAAAACAATGTTTTTTTTTACTTTAAAAATTACTCAACTATTTTCATACATTGTTAACTCACTCTGGTATTAAAATTTCGTATTCTCACTTCAAAATACTTATAAAACAATGTTTTTTTTTACTTTAAAAATTACACAACTATTTTTCATACATTGTTAACTCACTCTGGTATTAAAATTTCGTATTCTCACTTCAAAACACTAATAAAAACAATGTTTTTTTTACTTTAAAAATTACACAACTATTTTTCATACATTGTTAACTCACTCTGGTATTAAAATTTCGTATTCTCACTTCAAAACACTAATAAAAACAATGTTTTTTTTTACTTTAAAAATTACACAACTATTTTTCATACATTGTTAACTCACTCTGGTATTAAAATTTCGTATTCTCACTTCAAAATACTTATAAAACAATGTTTTTTTTTACTTTAAAAATTACACAACTATTTTTCATACATTGTTAACTCACTCTGGTATTAAAATTTCGTATTCTCACTTCAAAACACTAATAAAAACAATGTTTTTTTTTACTTTAAAAATTACACAACTATTTTTCATACATTGTTAACTCACTCTGGTATTAAAATTTCGTATTCTCACTTCAAAACACTAATAAAAACAATGTTTTTTTTTACTTTAAAAATTACACAACTATTTTTCATACATTGTTAACTCACTCTGGTATTAAAATTTCGTATTCTCACTTCAAAATACTTATAAAACAATGTTTTTTTTTACTTTAAAAATTACACAACTATTTTTCATACATTGTTAACTCACTCTGGTATTAAAATTTCGTATTCTCACTTCAAAACACTAATAAAAACAATGTTTTTTTTTACTTTAAAAATTACACAACTATTTTTCATACATTGTTAACTCACTCTGGTATTAAAATTTCGTATTCTCACTTCAAAACACTTATAAAAACAATGTTTTTTTTTACTTTAAAAATTACACAACTATTTTCATACATTGTTAACTCACTCTGGTATTAAAGTTTCGTATTCTCACTTCAAAATACTTCTAAAACAATGTTTTTTTTTACTTTAAAAATTACACAACTATTTTCATACATTGTTAACTCACTCTGGTATTAAAATTTCGTATTCTCACTTCAAAACACTAATAAAAACAATGTTTTTTTTACTTTAAAAATTACTCAACTATTTTCATACATTGTTAACTCACTCTGGTATTAAAATTTCGTATTCTCACTTCAAAATACTTATAAAACAATGTTTTTTTTTTACTTTAAAAATTACACAACTATTTTTCATACATTGTTAACTCACTCTGGTATTAAAATTTCGTATTCTCACTTCAAAACACTAATAAAAACAATGTTTTTTTTTACTTTAAAAATTACACAACTATTTTTCATACATTGTTAACTCACTCTGGTATTAAAATTTCGTATTCTCACTTCAAAACACTAATAAAAACAATGTTTTTTTTACTTTAAAAATTACACAACTATTTTTCATACATTGTTAACTCACTCTGGTATTAAAATTTCGTATTCTCACTTCAAAATACTTATAAAACAATGTTTTTTTTTACTTTAAAAATTACACAACTATTTTTCATACATTGTTAACTCACTCTGGTATTAAAATTTCGTATTCTCACTTCAAAACACTAATAAAAACAATGTTTTTTTTTACTTTAAAAATTACACAACTATTTTTCATACATTGTTAACTCACTCTGGTATTAAAATTTCGTATTCTCACTTCAAAACACTAATAAAAACAATGTTTTTTTTACTTTAAAAATTACACAACTATTTTTCATACATTGTTAACTCACTCTGGTATTAAAATTTCGTATTCTCACTTCAAAATACTTATAAAACAATGTTTTTTTTTACTTTAAAAATTACACAACTATTTTTCATACATTGTTAACTCACTCTGGTATTAAAATTTCGTATTCTCACTTCAAAACACTTATAAAAACAATGTTTTTTTTTACTTTAAAAATTACACAACTATTTTTCATACATTGTTAACTCACTCTGGTATTAAAATTTCGTATTCTCACTTCAAAACACTAATAAAAACAATGTTTTTTTTTACTTTAAAAATTACACAACTATTTTTCATACATTGTTAACTCACTCTGGTATTAAAATTTCGTATTCTCACTTCAAAACACTTATAAAAACAATGTTTTTTTTTACTTTAAAAATTACACAACTATTTTCATACATTGTTAACTCACTCTGGTATTAAAGTTTCGTATTCTCACTTCAAAATACTTCTAAAACAATGTTTTTTTTTACTTTAAAAATTACACAACTATTTTTCATACATTGTTAACTCACTCTGGTATTAAAATTTCGTATTCTCACTTCAAAACACTAATAAAAACAATGTTTTTTTTACTTTAAAAATTACTCAACTATTTTCATACATTGTTAACTCACTCTGGTATTAAAATTTCGTATTCTCACTTCAAAATACTTATAAAACAATGTTTTTTTTTACTTTAAAAATTACACAACTATTTTTCATACATTGTTAACTCACTCTGGTATTAAAATTTCGTATTCTCACTTCAAAACACTAATAAAAACAATGTTTTTTTTTACTTTAAAAATTACACAACTATTTTTCATACATTGTTAACTCACTCTGGTATTAAAATTTCGTATTCTCACTTCAAAACACTAATAAAAACAATGTTTTTTTTTACTTTAAAAATTACACAACTATTTTTCATACATTGTTAACTCACTCTGGTATTAAAATTTCGTATTCTCACTTCAAAACATATCAAAAACAATGTTTTTTTTTACTTTAAAAATTACACAACTATTTTTCATACATTGTTAACTCACTCTGGTATTAAAATTTCGTATTCTCACTTCAAAACACTAATAAAAACAATGTTTTTTTTTACTTTAAAAATTACACAACTATTTTCATACATTGTTAACTCACTCTGGTATTAAAATTTCGTATTCTCACTTCAAAATACTTATAAAACAATGTTTTTTTTTACTTTAAAAATTACACAACTATTTTCATACATTGTTAACTCACTCTGGTATTAAAGTTTCGTATTCTCACTTCAAAATACTTATAAAACAATGTTTTTTTTTACTTTAAAAATTACACAACTATTTTTCATACATTGTTAACTCACTCTGGTATTAAAATTTCGTATTCTCACTTCAAAACACTAATAAAAACAATGTTTTTTTTTACTTTAAAAATTACACAACTATTTTTCATACATTGTTAACTCACTCTGGTATTAAAATTTCGTATTCTCACTTCAAAATACTTATAAAACAATGTTTTTTTTTACTTTAAAAATTACACAACTATTTTTCATACATTGTTAACTCACTCTGGTATTAAAATTTCGTATTCTCACTTCAAAATACTTCTAAAACAATGTTTTTTTTTACTTTAAAAATTACACAACTATTTTTCATACATTGTTAACTCACTCTGGTATTAAAATTTCGTATTCTCACTTCAAAACACTTATAAAAACAATGTTTTTTTTTACTTTAAAAATTACACAACTATTTTTCATACATTGTTAACTCACTCTGGTATTAAAATTTCGTATTCTCACTTCAAAACACTTATAAAAACAATGTTTTTTTTTACTTTAAAAATTACACAACTATTTTCATACATTGTTAACTCACTCTGGTATTAAAGTTTCGTATTCTCACTTCAAAATACTTATAAAACAATGTTTTTTTTTACTTTAAAAATTACACAACTATTTTCATACATTGTTAACTCACTCTGGTATTAAAGTTTCGTATTCTCACTTCAAAATACTTATAAAACAATGTTTTTTTTTACTTTAAAAATTACACAACTATTTTTCATACATTGTTAACTCACTCTGGTATTAAAATTTCGTATTCTCACTTCAAAACACTAATAAAAACAATGTTTTTTTTTACTTTAAAAATTACACAACTATTTTCATACATTGTTAACTCACTCTGGTATTAAAGTTTCGTATTCTCACTTCAAAATACTTCTAAAACAATGTTTTTTTTTACTTTAAAAATTACACAACTATTTTCATACATTGTTAACTCACTCTGGTATTAAAATTTCGTATTCTCACTTCAAAACACTTATAAAAACAATGTTTTTTTTTACTTTAAAAATTACACAACTATTTTTCATACATTGTTAACTCACTCTGGTATTAAAATTTCGTATTCTCACTTCAAAACACTTATAAAAACAATGTTTTTTTTTACTTTAAAAATTACACAACTATTTTCATACATTGTTAACTCACTCTGGTATTAAAGTTTCGTATTCTCACTTCAAAATACTTCTAAAACAATGTTTTTTTTTACTTTAAAAATTACACAACTATTTTTCATACATTGTTAACTCACTCTGGTATTAAAATTTCGTATTCTCACTTCAAAATACTTCTAAAACAATGTTTTTTTTTACTTTAAAAATTACACAACTATTTTTCATACATTGTTAACTCACTCTGGTATTAAAATTTCGTATTCTCACTTCAAAACACTAATAAAAACAATGTTTTTTTTACTTTAAAAATTACACAACTATTTTCATACATTGTTAACTCACTCTGGTATTAAAGTTTCGTATTCTCACTTCAAAATACTTATAAAACAATGTTTTTTTTTACTTTAAAAATTACACAACTATTTTTCATACATTGTTAACTCACTCTGGTATTAAAATTTCGTATTCTCACTTCAAAACACTAATAAAAACAATGTTTTTTTTTACTTTAAAAATTACACAACTATTTTTCATACATTGTTAACTCACTCTGGTATTAAAATTTCGTATTCTCACTTCAAAATACTTATAAAACAATGTTTTTTTTTACTTTAAAAATTACACAACTATTTTTCATACATTGTTAACTCACTCTGGTATTAAAATTTCGTATTCTCACTTCAAAATACTTCTAAAACAATGTTTTTTTTTACTTTAAAAATTACACAACTA
The DNA here is from genome assembly GCA_946699065.1 of Loxodes magnus. Classification (NCBI taxonomy): domain Eukaryota; phylum Ciliophora; class Karyorelictea; order Loxodida; family Loxodidae; genus Loxodes; species Loxodes magnus. Next base: position 14,034 of record CAMPDV010005572.1, read on the forward strand.
TTTTTCATACATTGTTAACTCACTCTGGTATTAAAATTTCGTATTCTCACTTCAAAACACTTATAAAAACAATGTTTTTTTTTACTTTAAAAATTACACAACTATTTTTCATACATTGTTAACTCACTCTGGTATTAAAATTTCGTATTCTCACTTCAAAATACTTATAAAACAATGTTTTTTTTTACTTTAAAAATTACACAACTATTTTTCATACATTGTTAACTCACTCTGGTATTAAAATTTCGTATTCTCACTTCAAAACACTTATAAAAACAATGTTTTTTTTTACTTTAAAAATTACACAACTATTTTTCATACATTGTTAACTCACTCTGGTATTAAAATTTCGTATTCTCACTTCAAAACACTTATAAAAACAATGTTTTTTTTTACTTTAAAAATTACACAACTATTTTCATACATTGTTAACTCACTCTGGTATTAAAGTTTCGTATTCTCACTTCAAAATACTTCTAAAACAATGTTTTTTTTTACTTTAAAAATTACACAACTATTTTTCATACATTGTTAACTCACTCTGGTATTAAAATTTCGTATTCTCACTTCAAAACACTTATAAAAACAATGTTTTTTTTTACTTTAAAAATTACACAACTATTTTTCATACATTGTTAACTCACTCTGGTATTAAAATTTCGTATTCTCACTTCAAAACACTTATAAAAACAATGTTTTTTTTTACTTTAAAAATTACACAACTATTTTCATACATTGTTAACTCACTCTGGTATTAAAGTTTCGTATTCTCACTTCAAAATACTTCTAAAACAATGTTTTTTTTTACTTTAAAAATTACACAACTATTTTTCATACATTGTTAACTCACTCTGGTATTAAAATTTCGTATTCTCACTTCAAAACACTTATAAAAACAATGTTTTTTTTTACTTTAAAAATTACACAACTATTTTTCATACATTGTTAACTCACTCTGGTATTAAAATTTCGTATTCTCACTTCAAAACACTTATAAAAACAATGTTTTTTTTTACTTTAAAAATTACACAACTATTTTCATACATTGTTAACTCACTCTGGTATTAAAGTTTCGTATTCTCACTTCAAAATACTTCTAAAACAATGTTTTTTTTTACTTTAAAAATTACACAACTATTTTTCATACATTGTTAACTCACTCTGGTATTAAAATTTCGTATTCTCACTTCAAAACACTAATAAAAACAATGTTTTTTTTACTTTAAAAATTACTCAACTATTTTCATACATTGTTAACTCACTCTGGTATTAAAATTTCGTATTCTCACTTCAAAATACTTATAAAACAATGTTTTTTTTTACTTTAAAAATTACACAACTATTTTTCATACATTGTTAACTCACTCTGGTATTAAAATTTCGTATTCTCACTTCAAAACACTAATAAAAACAATGTTTTTTTTTACTTTAAAAATTACACAACTATTTTCATACATTGTTAACTCACTCTGGTATTAAAATTTCGTATTCTCACTTCAAAACACTAATAAAAACAATGTTTTTTTTACTTTAAAAATTACACAACTATTTTTCATACATTGTTAACTCACTCTGGTATTAAAATTTCGTATTCTCACTTCAAAATACTTATAAAACAATGTTTTTTTTTACTTTAAAAATTACACAACTATTTTTCATACATTGTTAACTCACTCTGGTATTAAAATTTCGTATTCTCACTTCAAAACACTAATAAAAACAATGTTTTTTTTTACTTTAAAAATTACACAACTATTTTTCATACATTGTTAACTCACTCTGGTATTAAAATTTCGTATTCTCACTTCAAAACACTAATAAAAACAATGTTTTTTTTTACTTTAAAAATTACACAACTATTTTTCATACATTGTTAACTCACTCTGGTATTAAAGTTTCGTATTCTCACTTCAAAATACTTATAAAACAATGTTTTTTTTTACTTTAAAAATTACACAACTATTTTTCATACATTGTTAACTCACTCTGGTATTAAAATTTCGTATTCTCACTTCAAAACACTTATAAAAACAATGTTTTTTTTTACTTTAAAAATTACACAACTATTTTTCATACATTGTTAACTCACTCTGGTATTAAAATTTCGTATTCTCACTTCAAAACACTTATAAAAACAATGTTTTTTTTTACTTTAAAAATTACACAACTATTTTCATACATTGTTAACTCACTCTGGTATTAAAGTTTCGTATTCTCACTTCAAAATACTTCTAAAACAATGTTTTTTTTTACTTTAAAAATTACACAACTATTTTCATACATTGTTAACTCACTCTGGTATTAAAATTTCGTATTCTCACTTCAAAACACTAATAAAAACAATGTTTTTTTTACTTTAAAAATTACTCAACTATTTTCATACATTGTTAACTCACTCTGGTATTAAAATTTCGTATTCTCACTTCAAAATACTTATAAAACAATGTTTTTTTTTACTTTAAAAATTACACAACTATTTTTCATACATTGTTAACTCACTCTGGTATTAAAATTTCGTATTCTCACTTCAAAACACTAATAAAAACAATGTTTTTTTTTACTTTAAAAATTACACAACTATTTTTCATACATTGTTAACTCACTCTGGTATTAAAATTTCGTATTCTCACTTCAAAACACTAATAAAAACAATGTTTTTTTTACTTTAAAAATTACACAACTATTTTTCATACATTGTTAACTCACTCTGGTATTAAAATTTCGTATTCTCACTTCAAAATACTTATAAAACAATGTTTTTTTTTACTTTAAAAATTACACAACTATTTTTCATACATTGTTAACTCACTCTGGTATTAAAATTTCGTATTCTCACTTCAAAACACTTATAAAAACAATGTTTTTTTTTACTTTAAAAATTACACAACTATTTTCATACATTGTTAACTCACTCTGGTATTAAAGTTTCGTATTCTCACTTCAAAATACTTCTAAAACAATGTTTTTTTTTACTTTAAAAATTACACAACTATTTTTCATACATTGTTAACTCACTCTGGTATTTAAAATTTCGTATTCTCACTTCAAAACACTTATAAAAACAATGTTTTTTTTTACTTTAAAAATTACACAACTATTTTTCATACATTGTTAACTCACTCTGGTATTAAAATTTCGTATTCTCACTTCAAAACACTTATAAAAACAATGTTTTTTTTTACTTTAAAAATTACACAACTATTTTCATACATTGTTAACTCACTCTGGTATTAAAGTTTCGTATTCTCACTTCAAAATACTTCTAAAACAATGTTTTTTTTTACTTTAAAAATTACACAACTATTTTCATACATTGTTAACTCACTCTGGTATTAAAATTTCGTATTCTCACTTCAAAATACTTATAAAACAATGTTTTTTTTTACTTTAAAAATTACACAACTATTTTTCATACATTGTTAACTCACTCTGGTATTAAAATTTCGTATTCTCACTTCAAAACACTTATAAAAACAATGTTTTTTTTTACTTTAAAAATTACACAACTATTTTCATACATTGTTAACTCACTCTGGTATTAAAGTTTCGTATTCTCACTTCAAAATACTTCTAAAACAATGTTTTTTTTTACTTTAAAAATTACACAACTATTTTTCATACATTGTTAACTCACTCTGGTATTTAAAATTTCGTATTCTCACTTCAAAACACTTATAAAAACAATGTTTTTTTTTACTTTAAAAATTACACAACTATTTTTCATACATTGTTAACTCACTCTGGTATTAAAATTTCGTATTCTCACTTCAAAACACTTATAAAAACAATGTTTTTTTTTACTTTAAAAATTACACAACTATTTTCATACATTGTTAACTCACTCTGGTATTAAAGTTTCGTATTCTCACTTCAAAATACTTCTAAAACAATGTTTTTTTTTACTTTAAAAATTACACAACTATTTTCATACATTGTTAACTCACTCTGGTATTAAAATTTCGTATTCTCACTTCAAAACACTAATAAAAACAATGTTTTTTTTACTTTAAAAATTACTCAACTATTTTCATACATTGTTAACTCACTCTGGTATTAAAATTTCGTATTCTCACTTCAAAATACTTATAAAACAATGTTTTTTTTTACTTTAAAAATTACACAACTATTTTTCATACATTGTTAACTCACTCTGGTATTAAAATTTCGTATTCTCACTTCAAAACACTTATAAAAACAATGTTTTTTTTTACTTTAAAAATTACACAACTATTTTTCATACATTGTTAACTCACTCTGGTATTAAAGTTTCGTATTCTCACTTCAAAATACTTCTAAAACAATGTTTTTTTTTACTTTAAAAATTACACAACTATTTTCATACATTGTTAACTCACTCTGGTATTAAAATTTCGTATTCTCACTTCAAAACACTAATAAAAACAATGTTTTTTTTACTTTAAAAATTACTCAACTATTTTCATACATTGTTAACTCACTCTGGTATTAAAATTTCGTATTCTCACTTCAAAACACTAATAAAAACAATGTTTTTTTTACTTTAAAAATTACTCAACTATTTTTCATACATTGTTAACTCACTCTGGTATTAAAATTTCGTATTCTCACTTCAAAATACTAATAAAAACAATGTTTTTTTTACTTTAAAAATTACACAACTATTTTTCATACATTGTTAACTCACTCTGGTATTAAAGTTTCGTATTCTCACTTCAAAATACTTCTAAAACAATGTTTTTTTTTACTTTAAAAATTACACAACTATTTTTCATACATTGTTAACTCACTCTGGTATTAAAATTTCGTATTCTCACTTCAAAACACTTATAAAAACAATGTTTTTTTTTACTTTAAAAATTACACAACTATTTTTCATACATTGTTAACTCACTCTGGTATTAAAATTTCGTATTCTCACTTCAAAACACTTATAAAAACAATGTTTTTTTTTACTTTAAAAATTACACAACTATTTTCATACATTGTTAACTCACTCTGGTATTAAAGTTTCGTATTCTCACTTCAAAATACTTCTAAAACAATGTTTTTTTTTACTTTAAAAATTACACAACTATTTTCATACATTGTTAACTCACTCTGGTATTAAAATTTCGTATTCTCACTTCAAAACACTAATAAAAACAATGTTTTTTTTACTTTAAAAATTACTCAACTATTTTCATACATTGTTAACTCACTCTGGTATTAAAATTTCGTATTCTCACTTCAAAACACTAATAAAAACAATGTTTTTTTTACTTTAAAAATTACTCAACTATTTTTCATACATTGTTAACTCACTCTGGTATTAAAATTTCGTATTCTCACTTCAAAATACTTATAAAACAATGTTTTTTTTTACTTTAAAAATTACACAACTATTTTTCATACATTGTTAACTCACTCTGGTATTAAAATTTCGTATTCTCACTTCAAAACACTTATAAAAACAATGTTTTTTTTTACTTTAAAAATTACACAACTATTTTCATACATTGTTAACTCACTCTGGTATTAAAGTTTCGTATTCTCACTTCAAAATACTTCTAAAACAATGTTTTTTTTTACTTTAAAAATTACACAACTATTTTCATACATTGTTAACTCACTCTGGTATTAAAATTTCGTATTCTCACTTCAAAACACTAATAAAAACAATGTTTTTTTTACTTTAAAAATTACTCAACTATTTTCATACATTGTTAACTCACTCTGGTATTAAAATTTCGTATTCTCACTTCAAAACACTAATAAAAACAATGTTTTTTTTACTTTAAAAATTACTCAACTATTTTTCATACATTGTTAACTCACTCTGGTATTAAAATTTCGTATTCTCACTTCAAAATACTTCTAAAACAATGTTTTTTTTTACTTTAAAAATTACACAACTATTTTTCATACATTGTTAACTCACTCTGGTATTAAAATTTCGTATTCTCACTTCAAAACACTAATAAAAACAATGTTTTTTTTTACTTTAAAAATTACACAACTATTTTTCATACATTGTTAACTCACTCTGGTATTAAAATTTCGTATTCTCACTTCAAAACACTAATAAAAACAATGTTTTTTTTTACTTTAAAAATTACACAACTATTTTTCATACATTGTTAACTCACTCTGGTATTAAAGTTTCGTATTCTCACTTCAAAATACTTATAAAACAATGTTTTTTTTTACTTTAAAAATTACACAACTATTTTTCATACATTGTTAACTCACTCTGGTATTAAAATTTCGTATTCTCACTTCAAAACACTTATAAAAACAATGTTTTTTTTTACTTTAAAAATTACACAACTATTTTTCATACATTGTTAACTCACTCTGGTATTAAAATTTCGTATTCTCACTTCAAAACACTTATAAAAACAATGTTTTTTTTTACTTTAAAAATTACACAACTATTTTCATACATTGTTAACTCACTCTGGTATTAAAGTTTCGTATTCTCACTTCAAAATACTTCTAAAACAATGTTTTTTTTTACTTTAAAAATTACACAACTATTTTTCATACATTGTTAACTCACTCTGGTATTAAAATTTCGTATTCTCACTTCAAAACACTAATAAAAACAATGTTTTTTTTACTTTAAAAATTACTCAACTATTTTCATACATTGTTAACTCACTCTGGTATTAAAATTTCGTATTCTCACTTCAAAATACTTATAAAACAATGTTTTTTTTTACTTTAAAAATTACACAACTATTTTTCATACATTGTTAACTCACTCTGGTATTAAAATTTCGTATTCTCACTTCAAAACACTAATAAAAACAATGTTTTTTTTTACTTTAAAAATTACACAACTATTTTTCATACATTGTTAACTCACTCTGGTATTAAAATTTCGTATTCTCACTTCAAAACACTAATAAAAACAATGTTTTTTTTACTTTAAAAATTACACAACTATTTTTCATACATTGTTAACTCACTCTGGTATTAAAATTTCGTATTCTCACTTCAAAATACTTATAAAACAATGTTTTTTTTTACTTTAAAAATTACACAACTATTTTTCATACATTGTTAACTCACTCTGGTATTAAAATTTCGTATTCTCACTTCAAAACACTAATAAAAACAATGTTTTTTTTTACTTTAAAAATTACACAACTATTTTTCATACATTGTTAACTCACTCTGGTATTAAAATTTCGTATTCTCACTTCAAAACACTAATAAAAACAATGTTTTTTTTTACTTTAAAAATTACACAACTATTTTTCATACATTGTTAACTCACTCTGGTATTAAAATTTCGTATTCTCACTTCAAAATACTTATAAAACAATGTTTTTTTTTACTTTAAAAATTACACAACTATTTTTCATACATTGTTAACTCACTCTGGTATTAAAATTTCGTATTCTCACTTCAAAACACTAATAAAAACAATGTTTTTTTTTACTTTAAAAATTACACAACTATTTTTCATACATTGTTAACTCACTCTGGTATTAAAGTTTCGTATTCTCACTTCAAAATACTTCTAAAACAATGTTTTTTTTTACTTTAAAAATTACACAACTATTTTTCATACATTGTTAACTCACTCTGGTATTAAAATTTCGTATTCTCACTTCAAAACACTAATAAAAACAATGTTTTTTTTTACTTTAAAAATTACACAACTATTTTTCATACATTGTTAACTCACTCTGGTATTAAAATTTCGTATTCTCACTTCAAAATACTTATAAAACAATGTTTTTTTTTACTTTAAAAATTACACAACTATTTTTCATACATTGTTAACTCACTCTGGTATTAAAATTTCGTATTCTCACTTCAAAATACTTATAAAACAATGTTTTTTTTTACTTTAAAAATTACACAACTATTTTTCATACATTGTTAACTCACTCTGGTATTAAAATTTCGTATTCTCACTTCAAAACACTAATAAAAACAATGTTTTTTTTTACTTTAAAAATTACACAACTATTTTTCATACATTGTTAACTCACTCTGGTATTAAAATTTCGTATTCTCACTTCAAAACACTTATAAAAACAATGTTTTTTTTTACTTTAAAAATTACACAACTATTTTTCATACATTGTTAACTCACTCTGGTATTAAAATTTCGTATTCTCACTTCAAAACACTTATAAAAACAATGTTTTTTTTTACTTTAAAAATTACACAACTATTTTCATACATTGTTAACTCACTCTGGTATTAAAATTTCGTATTCTCACTTCAAAACACTAATAAAAACAATGTTTTTTTTACTTTAAAAATTACTCAACTATTTTCATACATTGTTAACTCACTCTGGTATTAAAATTTCGTATTCTCACTTCAAAATACTTATAAAACAATGTTTTTTTTTACTTTAAAAATTACACAACTATTTTTCATACATTGTTAACTCACTCTGGTATTAAAGTTTCGTATTCTCACTTCAAAATACTTCTAAAACAATGTTTTTTTTTACTTTAAAAATTACACAACTATTTTCATACATTGTTAACTCACTCTGGTATTAAAATTTCGTATTCTCACTTCAAAACACTAATAAAAACAATGTTTTTTTTACTTTAAAAATTACTCAACTATTTTCATACATTGTTAACTCACTCTGGTATTAAAATTTCGTATTCTCACTTCAAAATACTTATAAAACAATGTTTTTTTTTACTTTAAAAATTACACAACTATTTTTCATACATTGTTAACTCACTCTGGTATTAAAATTTCGTATTCTCACTTCAAAACACTAATAAAAACAATGTTTTTTTTACTTTAAAAATTACACAACTATTTTTCATACATTGTTAACTCACTCTGGTATTAAAATTTCGTATTCTCACTTCAAAATACTTATAAAACAATGTTTTTTTTTACTTTAAAAATTACACAACTATTTTTCATACATTGTTAACTCACTCTGGTATTAAATCTTCGTATTCTCACTTCAAAACACTAATAAAAACAATGTTTTTTTTTACTTTAAAAATTACACAACTATTTTTCATACATTGTTAACTCACTCTGGTATTAAAATTTCGTATTCTCACTTCAAAATACTTATAAAACAATGTTTTTTTTTACTTTAAAAATTACACAACTATTTTTCATACATTGTTAACTCACTCTGGTATTAAAATTTCGTATTCTCACTTCAAAACACTTATAAAAACAATGTTTTTTTTTACTTTAAAAATTACACAACTATTTTCATACATTGTTAACTCACTCTGGTATTAAAGTTTCGTATTCTCACTTCAAAATACTTCTAAAACAATGTTTTTTTTTACTTTAAAAATTACACAACTATTTTCATACATTGTTAACTCACTCTGGTATTAAAATTTCGTATTCTCACTTCAAAACACTAATAAAAACAATGTTTTTTTTTACTTTAAAAATTACTCAACTATTTTTCATACATTGTTAACTCACTCTGGTATTAAAATTTCGTATTCTCACTTCAAAACATATCAAAAACAATGTTTTTTTTTACTTTAAAAATTACTCAACTATTTTTCATACATTGTTAACTCACTCTGGTATTAAAATTTCGTATTCTCACTTCAAAACACTAATAAAAACAATGTTTTTTTTTACTTTAAAAATTACACAACTATTTTTCATACATTGTTAACTCACTCTGGTATTAAAGTTTCGTATTCTCACTTCAAAATACTTATAAAACAATGTTTTTTTTTACTTTAAAAATTACACAACTATTTTTCATACATTGTTAACTCACTCTGGTATTAAAATTTCGTATTCTCACTTCAAAACACTTATAAAAACAATGTTTTTTTTTACTTTAAAAATTACTCAACTATTTTCATACATTGTTAACTCACTCTGGTATTAAAATTTCGTATTCTCACTTCAAAACACTAATAAAAACAATGTTTTTTTTTACTTTAAAAATTACACAACTATTTTTCATACATTGTTAACTCACTCTGGTATTAAAATTTCGTATTCTCACTTCAAAACACTAATAAAAACAATGTTTTTTTTTACTTTAAAAATTACACAACTATTTTTCATACATTGTTAACTCACTCTGGTATTAAAATTTCGTATTCTCACTTCAAAACACTAATAAAAACAATGTTTTTTTTTACTTTAAAAATTACTCAACTATTTTCATACATTGTTAACTCACTCTGGTATTAAAATTTCGTATTCTCACTTCAAAATACTTATAAAACAATGTTTTTTTTTACTTTAAAAATTACACAACTATTTTTCATACATTGTTAACTCACTCTGGTATTAAAATTTCGTATTCTCACTTCAAAACACTAATAAAAACAATGTTTTTTTTTACTTTAAAAATTACACAACTATTTTTCATACATTGTTAACTCACTCTGGTATTAAAATTTCGTATTCTCACTTCAAAACACTAATAAAAACAATGTTTTTTTTACTTTAAAAATTACACAACTATTTTTCATACATTGTTAACTCACTCTGGTATTAAAATTTCGTATTCTCACTTCAAAATACTTATAAAACAATGTTTTTTTTTACTTTAAAAATTACACAACTATTTTTCATACATTGTTAACTCACTCTGGTATTAAAATTTCGTATTCTCACTTCAAAACACTAATAAAAACAATGTTTTTTTTTACTTTAAAAATTACACAACTATTTTTCATACATTGTTAACTCACTCTGGTATTAAAATTTCGTATTCTCACTTCAAAACACTAATAAAAACAATGTTTTTTTTTACTTTAAAAATTACACAACTATTTTTCATACATTGTTAACTCACTCTGGTATTAAAATTTCGTATTCTCACTTCAAAATACTTATAAAACAATGTTTTTTTTTACTTTAAAAATTACACAACTATTTTTCATACATTGTTAACTCACTCTGGTATTAAAATTTCGTATTCTCACTTCAAAACACTAATAAAAACAATGTTTTTTTTTACTTTAAAAATTACACAACTATTTTTCATACATTGTTAACTCACTCTGGTATTAAAATTTCGTATTCTCACTTCAAAATACTTATAAAACAATGTTTTTTTTTACTTTAAAAATTACACAACTATTTTTCATACATTGTTAACTCACTCTGGTATTAAAATTTCGTATTCTCACTTCAAAACACTAATAAAAACAATGTTTTTTTTTACTTTAAAAATTACACAACTATTTTTCATACATTGTTAACTCACTCTGGTATTAAAATTTCGTATTCTCACTTCAAAATACTTATAAAACAATGTTTTTTTTTACTTTAAAAATTACACAACTATTTTTCATACATTGTTAACTCACTCTGGTATTAAAATTTCGTATTCTCACTTCAAAACACTAATAAAAACAATGTTTTTTTTTACTTTAAAAATTACACAACTATTTTTCATACATTGTTAACTCACTCTGGTATTAAAATTTCGTATTCTCACTTCAAAACACTTATAAAAACAATGTTTTTTTTTACTTTAAAAATTACACAACTATTTTTCATACATTGTTAACTCACTCTGGTATTAAAATTTCGTATTCTCACTTCAAAACACTTATAAAAACAATGTTTTTTTTTACTTTAAAAATTACACAACTATTTTTCATACATTGTTAACTCACTCTGGTATTAAAATTTCGTATTCTCACTTCAAAATACTTATAAAACAATGTTTTTTTTTACTTTAAAAATTACACAACTATTTTCATACATTGTTAACTCACTCTGGTATTAAAATTTCGTATTCTCACTTCAAAACACTAATAAAAACAATGTTTTTTTTACTTTAAAAATTACTCAACTATTTTCATACATTGTTAACTCACTCTGGTATTAAAATTTCGTATTCTCACTTCAAAATACTTATAAAAACAATGTTTTTTTTTACTTTAAAAATTACACAACTATTTTTCATACATTGTTAACTCACTCTGGTATTAAAGTTTCGTATTCTCACTTCAAAATACTTCTAAAACAATGTTTTTTTTTACTTTAAAAATTACACAACTATTTTCATACATTGTTAACTCACTCTGGTATTAAAATTTCGTATTCTCACTTCAAAACACTAATAAAAACAATGTTTTTTTTACTTTAAAAATTACTCAACTATTTTCTTACATTGTTAACTCACTCTGGTATTAAAATTTCGTATTCTCACTTCAAAACACTAATAAAAACAATGTTTTTTTTTACTTTAAAAATTACACAACTATTTTTCATACATTGTTAACTCACTCTGGTATTAAAATTTCGTATTCTCACTTCAAAACACTAATAAAAACA
>CAMPDV010005573.1:0-23613 GCA_946699065.1 Loxodes magnus
CTTTTTCACTTTTATAAATACTTATAACTTCGTCTAATGCTAAGCATTCTCCTTAATACTGAAATTCTATCTTTTTTTCTTACTTTACTTCTTCACTTTTCAAATTTTTTTAAACCAAAATTTTTTTAATATTTTTTCCATTTAATATTCTCCTTAAAAACTTAACTCTCTAGCCAAAATTGCTTTTTCACTTTTTTCATATTAAAAACATTTTAATTTCTTTCGAATATCTTTATTTTCGCAATTGAATGATAATTGATTTAAAAGCTTTGTTTAAAAATATTTTATATTTTATTCGTTCGAAAAGAGTCTTATATTATAAAAAGCTTAGCAAAAGACAAAAAATTTCTCATTACCCTTAAATCAGAAAAATCATTACAACCCAGATCAAAAAAAATATAGCACAACCCAAATTCGAAACATTTCGAAACCAAAATCAAAATTATATCCTTTTTCTTTTTTAATCCCATTTTTTCTCAAAACAATTTTATATTTTGAAACTTTTTTTAAAAATTTGTTCCTTTCAGACCTTTTTCTATTCCGATTTCACCCAGTGAGTTCCGTCCGAAAAAAGTCTTGCAGTGTAAAAAGCTGAGCAAAAAAACAAAAATAAATTTTTCACGATTTAATGCTTTAAATACTCTTTTTCGCCTTTCATTTATCTCTAAAAATGAAAAAAAAAATTCAAAAACCCAATTTTAAAATTTTTGTCATGCACCAAAATCGAAAATTTTCAAATTAAAAAAAAAACAAAAACTTGCAAAACCAAAATTTAAATCTTCAAAACCCAAATACAAAATCAAAAGTTTTCAAATCTAAAATTGAAAAAATTTTAAAACCAAACTCAAAATTTTAAAAACCAGAATCAAAATTTTTCGAAACCAAAACCAAAAGTTTTCAAATCCAAAATCGCAAATTTTCAAAACCAAAATCAAAATATTCAAAACCGATATCAAAAAAAAATAAAACCAAAATTAAAAAAAAATAGTCACAATTTTTTTTTATTCACATTTTTTTTCAAAATCCTTTTATACTTTAAAACTTTTCTTAAAAAAAATTATTCCTTTCTGACCCTCTACTTATCCCGAAATCCCTCAGTTTGTTCCGTCCCAACTCACCCCTATAGTGTAAAACGCTGAGCAAAAAAAGGCTTTGACGTTTTTCACTATTTCAGGGCTTCTTACTCATGCTAATTTAATCTGCTGCACATTCAAATGCAGTATTCTACATTTTTCCTATCGTAAAATTACATTATCCAACTTAAAAATAATAACTAACGTAATTAAATTTTATAACAAATTAAAAAAAACTTTGCGCTAGCACGCAACTCAAAAATTTTCTAAGACTATGATATAAAATTTAAAAAAAATTAGCTCTAGTACATAACTCAAAAATTTTTCCTAAAATTTTAAAATTTTAAAAATTTAAAACTTTTTTACTTTAGTTCATTACTCTAAAATTTTTCAAACACTAGAAAATTAAAAGAATTTTTACTTTAGTACTTAATTAGAAAATTTTTCTAATATTATAAATTTTTTTAATTTTTAAATTTTTAAATCTTTAGTACATAACTCAAAAATTTTTCTAACCTTAAAAATTTAAAGAATTAATCTAACAAATTATTTAAAATGTATTTAAAATGTATTTACACTATGATTGTAAAAAAATACTAAATTTAAAAAAAAGACTTAGAAAAATTTCTGAAATTTTAACTTTTTCTTTCTTTACTTATAATAATATTAAAAAGAAGACCATACTTAATTGGAATAAAGACTTAACAAACTTAATATTCTTAAATGTAAAAATTAAATAGTTTAACAGTTGAAGATCACCTGATGTATCTCTACTTGTCCTCCACACTCATTATAGTATTAGCCATTACACAATTCTAAAATCTTAATCCATAGTCAGCATATACTTTGTTCCAGTCAGTCTATATAAATGTGGTAAATTTGAACTTACCTGTTATTAGCTATTAGTGTCAGATCCATTCAATAGTCTTCCTATATTCCATCTTCGAATGTTGTGATCTTTTGATTAAGAAAATAATTCAGTTGTATTACTCGATACTAACCAATTGTTGTCCCTAGATAATGATAAACTACCCACACTGTCTGTATGACCCATAAGTACACAGATACACTATCCATTATTGATATTTCATATTCTTATTGACTTGTCAGAAGATCCAGATAAGATATACTTGTTGTTGCTCGAGAATATTACCGATAAGACCCAAGAGGTGTGTCCCGATAAGACCTTGGTACATTATTATGTTCTTGAGTTCCATAAACGAATAGTTTCGTCAGCAGATCCAGATATGATTTAAGTGGAATCACTGGATATAGCCACAGCTGATACTCAATCTGTGTGACCACTCATGGTCTTACAGGTACCTGTCTTGATATTGTAAAGTCTAAGAGTAGTATCATCACTTCCCGATACGATGAACTCTGAATCACTGGATATAGCCACAGATCTTACAGAATCTGTGTGACCACTCATGGTCTTACAGGTACCTGTCTTGACGTTCCATAGTCTCACTTTCTTATCATGACTTCCCGATACGATGAACTCTTAATCACTGGATATAGCCACAGCATAAACATAACTAGTGTGACCACTCATGGTCTTACAGGTACCTGTCTTGACGTTCCATAGTCTCACCGTATAATCATGACTTCCCGATACGATGAACTCTGAATCACTGGATATAGCCACAGAAGATACATAACTAGTGTGACCACTCATGGTCTTACAGGTACCTTCAGCTATGTTGTAGAGTCTTAGAGTTTTGTCATAAGAGCCAGAAAGGATTAAATTAGCGTCTGAAGAGATGGCCACGGAGGTGACATAGGAGGAGTGTCCAGTGAATATGTGAGGGTGTTCAGATGAGATTGAGGTTAAGTTAGAGTTAGAGAGGTCACAGTTGATAAATTTGGAGTTACGTAGGTTGGTTGATGTTAGGTTTGAGTAAGAGAAATTACAATTGTTGAAGCTGGTGTCAGATAGATCAGAGTTAGTAAAGTCAATATTTTGGAAGTTAAGTTGACTGAATTAAAGGTTTAAGTAATTAAGCATTGTTAAGGCATTTGCTGCTGCTACTTACATCTTTGGTTGATTCTTAGCTAGATTCAAAATCTATAAAAGATTTTGATGATTCTTTTCAGATTTTATTTGAATTAAATCATAAAGAATCATTTACTTTTTGCAAATGGTGATTACGTTCAATGGATTGTTCGAAATGGTATTCATGTCGATTTGTTTATTTTGAATCTCGCTAAGGATATTTTAGAGGTGCTGAATGCTTTCTATTTTGAGTTCTTAGAGAGGCTGCTTTACGATCTGGACTGGCTATATTTCTTGTTGCATTTACTATTAGATATTCTTCTAAACGTCTTGTCTTTAAACTTAATCTTTACCTTCTTCTTAAGTCTATTTTTTTATTTACTTTTGATAGGCAGATTTTGATTACTTAAAATATTTGCTTATAAAACCAGTGAAGTCCTAAAGATTTGATCTTTACTCTTAATTCATACTCATTACTTCCTGCAAGATTTAGAAAGAAACTTCTTAGATTTTCTTAAAATTCTAGTTAGTGTCTTAGCAATTTAAATCTTGGACTTTCTTGATCTCGCTTTACAAAACTTCATATTCTTCTACTAACTTATTCAAAGTTTTTAAGCTGTTGCTGCACTATTGAAAAGTTGTTCCTTTGCTTGCTTTTATTTATTAAAATCTTTTTCATATTGTATTTATTTATCTTTAGACGTACTCAATTTGAACAATGCTCGTCTAGAAGATACTAAGATCTTTCTGGTATAAAGTCTATGCAACTTATTTCACTATCATACTGAAAAGCTTTTAGAAATCTAGGCACGTTTTAAATATACTTAGCATTTTTTACTTTTATTATTTTGCCTAACTCGATAAGTCTTAAGACAATTACTTCAGATTTGCTTCATGTTCAAACTTATTAATTTCTTTCGTCAAGAAATTTAATATATTGAAATCCTTCAGATTCTACTCCTCTATACTAACAAATATTTTATGAACCTTGCATTTTATTGTATCCGTTACTTAAGAAAACTTTTGAATACATTATGTACAATGAATACAGCCACAACTTAATATTTTTGGTAATCTTTGATTTTAGTCGAATTCTTCTTTGCAACTTTAACAGATAGTTTAATCCATTACTTATTATTAACTTAAAAAAAGTTTCTCAATAAATACTATATATTACAATGAAAATAAAATTGATAAAAAAAAATATTAATTAAAAATAAGAATTTATCAAAATTAGTAATTAATTTTGATTAAAAAAATGTAACTAGAAAAGAGAACAATTAAAAAACTTGAAAACTATTATATAACAAATATATTAAAAAAAATGAAAGTGAAAACTAAAATTTTAGATAAATAATAAAATTAAAAATCTAAATCTTCTTCTTTTATAAAATTTTAAGAAACACAAATTTTTAAAGTAAATTTTTTTAATTATATTATTTTAAAATAACTTAAAAATTTTAATTAAAAATTAAAATTTATTTTGAGATAAATACAACAAAAAGGTTTTTTTAATACAAAAAGTATTAAAAAATTAAATTTCAAATGATAAAAATAAAAATTAATAAGGCTATAATAATAAAAATATACTGTAAATTATAATAATAAAAAAAATTAGAATTTTTTTATAAAAGCAAAACAAAGCTTAAATAAATTAAATACAAAATAATTTTTTAATTAAAAAAAAAATTATATAAGATATGTATATATAATAAAATATATTTATTTAAAAAAAATCTTACTATTTCAAATTTAACAATAAAAAGTAAATATTTTATTTATGTATAACGTAAATTATCATAAAAATTAGAATAAAAAAATCTTTATTCATCTGAAAAAAACTTGTAAACTTAAACCTAAATTATAAATTTTTTTTTATTAAATACCTGGAAATTATTCAATATCAAACAATAATAAAATAAATTATCTAAAATTAGATAGTTAAATTTATTTGTTTAAAAATTCAAATACTATTAAAATCTATAAAATATAATTTATTTAAAAAATTAAAGAAATAAACTAAGATACTATTTGAAAAAAATTCATTTAATTAATAATAATAGAACATCCTAAGAAGTAATCTCAGAATGAAATATCTGTAAAAAAATAATAATTAATATTAAAAGAAAAATAAAAAATAAAATAAAAATGTAAATATAAATTTACTTAACGGAATAGAAAAAATAATAAAAAACTAAAAATTATAATAAAATATAGATATATTAAAATTAGAAAAATAATTTAATAAGATTAAAAAAGATAAAATAAGTAAACGAAAAATTAAACAAAAAAAGAAAATTTAATTTAACTGAATGAAAATCAAAATTTTAATTAAAATAAGAAAAACATATAAGACTAATAAAGCCATATAATAACTAAATAAAAAAAAGCAAATATAATAATATTTATTAGCTTTATAAGCATTCTAAATATCTTCTTGGTAGTTTATAAAATTTTACTAAGTATGCTTTATATTTTATCTTTAATTAATTTTCTTAATTGTATTGCTTAATTACTTTTTCAAAAAAAATTAAGCATAGTTATTATATAATAAATTTAGATTTTTTCAATTAAATCGGAATTATAAATTTCTACATTCATTCTATATCAGAATGCTATTTGAATCTATTAATATCTATTTCTTATTTTATATAGATTTATTTTGCTTTAATTAATAAAATCCTAAAATTTAGCATATAAATTTAGAATAATTTATTATTAAGCTTATTTTAAGATATATTGGAAGAAAATATAAAAATGAGATTCATTTTATTTGATTTTCCTAATTATCTAATTTAACTTGCATATTTTATTTACAAATAACATTATCAATCAATATATTTTGCTTATATACCTTATTTAAGCTACGAAACAAAGTGTATGAGGATTATAATGATAATATAAAGCAGACGATATTTACTATCTGTTTTAAGACTAGCTTTCATAAGAAAATAATTAAATCTACATAGGATTAAATAAATGAAGATAACTAAAATTATTGAAATTATAAATAATCAGATTGATAAATAAATATTAAGCTTACAAATAGTAGCTTAAATTAATTAAATTCATAAAGTTATATTTATACTTTATTTATTTTTTTATATTTTAGCTACTTTTAAATGTGATAATTATTTATTATGGAAGGCTTGTGATTGGCTTAATGATTAATTTTATTTTTAAATTTTAAAAGCATAATAATAATTTTTAGTTATAGATATGAAATTTATTTATCTAAATTTATTAATACTATTTAGATAAAACTTTGATTAAATTATTTTAAATGTTTATATTCCTGTGAGAGTGATTTTATTAATAGTGAAAATGAATAATAATTTAACAACTAAAATTGAAATTTCAAGATATTTTTGAAGAATGGAAAGTAAAGAAAGTAAGAAAAGAGGATCAAATAGTGAAAATATAAAGAAAATGTTTATAAGCAAGATAAAAATAGATAATTAGGTAATATTTATACTCTAAAATTTATAAGAGCTATTTGGCAACAAATAATAAATAAAGCAAAATTTTTATTTTATTAACTAAATTTATTATTTTAAAGTTTCTTTTCGATATTACGAAAATACTTAGTAATATTTATTTTATTTCTTTATTATGCACTGATAGATATAAGCTTCGCTATTAAATTAACGTTTCGATATTAAAGTAAAAAAAAAGATCCTTAATATTACAATTTAATTATCTATCAAGGAATTTAATATTTTAATTTAATAATAGAGTTAATTTTCAAATAATTTCAATTATTCTTTTAGTATTTAAAGTTACTCTTTTAATAGCTTAAGTAGTTATTTAAAATTACTCCAAACCATATAAATTCCCTTTAGTACTTAACATGTATAAATGAAAATTTCCTTCTTACTGATATTGGCTATTATAACCTTTTCTCAAAATCACAGAATAGATAAGTTCTTTATGGAAAAGTAAAGCTATACTCAAGAAAGACTTAGTACCAAATCTATGAGAGATGCAAATGGAAATGTTTATGAAGTAGGGGGTATTCATAAATTAGTTCTAATAATTAAGATTGCTGAATTAGGAAAGTAGATAGTTAAGCAGTTTAACTGTACAAAAATTTCTAGATTCAAGCCCAGATGATTGTAGAGGTTTAATATTGACTTTAGACAGCAATGATAGACCATATGCAGCGTTTTCGATTGATGGAGGCTCATATGATACAGGATATATCACCAAAAAATCAGTTATAACTGGTGCTTTTTCAGGATCTATTTTTGATAGTTATGGTTCAGTATGAGGTCTTAAAGTTTCAGTTCTAGCTAGATTAAGAACTGATAACGGATTTATCAAAAAAGCTACATTTTTAAGAGCGCAACTTTCTACAGGAAAAGTGAATTCGTACTTGGTTTAAGAAATAGTTTTCTGTGCAGATTAAGTTTCAGTTTACTCTTAGAGTTGGTATAAATTTTTGATAAAAATTCTTCAAATAATAAGTTCATAGGTTACCCAGAAGCAGGCTTGATAAAAGTAGGTACGGAAGGATTTTTCAGACATTATATTCATTTAGACAGAAATATGACGATAATTACATAGGCTTTAGTTAAAGATACTTTAACATGTTCAATTTTCTTTTAGGTAGAAGTTAGGCAATGAACTTAATTTGCTTTAATTAAATCCTATCTTTTAAGAACAAATTTAAATAAAAAATCAAAGTTAATAATTAAATATTGCTTAAGGAATATAATTTAAATTTAAAGATTCGCTAAATGTTTATATATCTTAAGTATTCGTACTCTATTGCTTATTTGTAAAATAATTATTCATTTGATATATTTAATTTATATATTAAAGTAAAAATAACCTTAACTTAATAATAATTATGCTAGTAGCATTCATTTTAATAAGCTATAACTCTTATGATTAAACTAATAGTATAAAAGTATTAGCCTTAATTATTCTTAATATAATATCTTTATATTTTAATTAAGTAAATTATGCAAAGGTAAGTTAGATAGGTTTTGATATTGCTAGTATGGTATTTCGGTATAATTAACTAAACTTCTTTAGTTACTATCTTTAATTCCTAAGAAAGATAGTAGTATTTAATTTATTGCTGAATATAATTAGATTTAAGTAATAAATAGTATAATATTAATAATATAACTAGCTTTGGAAATAGATAATAAAAATAAAGCTTAATATTAGTTTAATATTATAACTATTAATTTAATAGTGTCTAGCTAATTTCTAAAATTAGTACTTATATTGATATTAGAATCTAAGAGTTTGTGCTTATAAGATAGTAAATAGTAATAAGTTAAGCGTTAAAGATTCTAATAAAGAGAATAGTGAAATGGTTTATTGAATATACTTGCATTTATATTAAATTCTTAGAGTTATATTATATACATTTATCTAATTTACTATTAATTACTCTAATCTACTTCTAAAGCTAATTCTATCATTATATAAAGCAGATATCTAAACTATTTAGATATTATTAGTTATTATATACAATGCTACTTATAGTTGCCTGTAATTCATAGAGTTATCTAATATTATCTAACCTTTAGAAACTACTACCTATTTACTTAATTGCTTCATTTTTATTTAGAATGTAATTCAATTCTTTTAAGCATGCATCTCATTAAGAAAATCTAATCTTTACATTTATTTAAGAATTTTAAGTTTAAAAGAGGGAAATTAAAAATATCAAGCTATAATACAATTAGGATCATCCTATTTAGATAAAAATTAGAAAATAGCTTAAACTTAATTATAGAATCTAATGAATCTTATATTTTATCCTTTTAGCCTTAAATAGACAAAAAAGTATATTTAACTATGCATTATATTAGAATTTATAAAGCAAAATAATAACTTAAAAGATTTAAATTAATAAATTATAGCAACAGGAATAAACAAGCTTTAAGATTTATTATAAATTAACTAAGAAGATTAAGAAATTATTATATTTATAAAATATATAATAATCAATCAACTAAAGCTAGAGTTATGAATCATTATATTTTAGTGTCTACTTCATTAAGTCTTTTACTAAATTATATTTAATTCTAAGCATATATCATTTTAAACTTTAAACATCTCTTTAGTTAATATTTTGATTCATCATTTCTTTGCAAATAACTTTGAAGCATTTTTAATTAGAAGATATTAATAATCTATTTGCAAATATTTAATACCTCAAGCAGAATCTAATCTAGATTTAAATAATTAGATATTAGTGCTTTTTTAATTTTATTCAAATTCAAAACTATGTAGATAAGACAACAATCTTTCCAAATATTTGGTAAATAAAAGATATATTTAAAGTTAATTATTTTTTAGAGGTATTTTATAAGTGAATAGAATAATTTCATCCCCAAATTATTAGAATAAATATACATTTTTAAATTACTATTTAATCTTATAATTTTTTATTCTCATCACTTTATTCACTTTAATTTTAAGAACGCCTAGTTTTCTTTAAATTATATCTAAAAGTAAAATAATTTATTTAAAAAATGACAACAAAAAGATTTATTAATCATTTAATAGTTATGTTCGCAATATATTTATTTTAACTTTAATTTTAATGAGAATCATAACATATTAGAAGAAGAAATAAGCATTTAATAGATGGTACAAATAAATAGGTTTATAAAGATTTTAGATGATAAATTATTAGGTAATATTATCTAATAAATTAAAGAAACGTATTACAAATTTATTTCCATGAAACACATATATAAATAGACATAATTTTTACTAATATTTTAATTATTTAAAATATTAGTAATGATATACCAATAACCAGAATATTTAATTCAATCATATTTTAAAAATAATTTAAATTTTATAATTTAGATTTGACTTAAATAAAAGATAAGACATGATCAAATTAGTTGAAATAAATATTAATGAATCTTATAATAGATATTTTATGAATAATTTATAAAAATTATTAAATAAAAGTATTTCCTCTATTTTAAAATTAATGTAAGGTATCTCAGTTTTCATTGAAAAGATTAAAGTTAAAATTATAAATAAAATAAATAAAATGTTTCAGATACATTTAAATTATATCTTTCATAATAGCATTTTTACTTTAAGAATAAAAATCACTTTTTCTTAATAAAAAGAAGCTATAAAATTGTTTAATCTATTTCTATAGCTTAAAATGTAAAAATAATATTTATTTTTTAAATAAAAACAATTTATAATAAACATCTGGTATAGATATAATGATTTGGTGGTTATCTCTTTTTTAATATAAACTTTTTCTAATAAGATAAAGCACTTCATTTATTTATAACTCTTTTACAAAAAATAGAATTTATAAATGATATGCTTAATTAAATAAATTTATTTCTAAACCTTAATCAATAGAATTATCATTATAAGGTACATTGATAACTTTGATAGACTTTGGAACTAAAATTAGATAAAACTAAGAAAAATCTTAAATATAACTAGCAAGCATTGAATAATAATTTGTAAATGAAAGAGATATTTATCTCATAAAGTTAACGAATAGAAATATATAATAATTATTTTTTATTTAAAATACAACTAAGATTATATAATTTAATTTAGCTATCCTTTATTAAACTAACATTTAATTAGATTTAAAGTTATTACTATTTATTACAATTAGAATATAATATAGTTATAAGGTTTTAAAATAATCAGTTCTAGTAAAAAGTTAAATAATCTTGCTTTTTATAATCTATTAAAGTTTTAGCTGAAATAATAGTTAGATGTAATTTTAAAAGTTAGTTAGATGTTTATTAGTAGATATAATAATTGCATAATAGTTTATTTTAAATAAAATATAATAGTAAAGCTATAAATCTCCTAACTCAATAATTAATAGCTTAATATTATATTATATCTAATATTTTAATTCTTTCTAACTTTTTATTATATTTATACTACTATAAAAAAACTTAATCTATCAAACTGAAAAAACTAAAAGTAAAAGGAAATTAAAAGGAAATTAATAATTTAGAGGCTATTTATTTTATAATTTTAAGAAATAGTGCAATATTAAAATAAACTAAACTCTAAATAATTATTAATAAGCTAGTAATTAATTTAATAAGCTTAAGCTTTAGATATCTAGATATATAACTTAAACATTAAACAAATTTAATTATATTAATTAATACACTTATATTTAGAACTTCATTTTAGTGAAGTATCTGCTTAAATTAGAGAAACAGGCTTTCTTTCTAAATTAAAGTGATTTTTAATTAATGAATAGAATACTTTAATAAGATTAAATAAATTTGAAATTTAGTTCTTAAGAATCATTAAAAGTAAGCAGTTGAAGTAGTTTCTATATAATAATTTAACTATTAAAATATCTATTTCAGAAATGTTTAGCAGCTTAATGATATATACTCTAATAGAATAAGAAACTTAATAATTATTAAATTAGCAATATTATTATATTAGCATTTAAAAAGCTAATTAAGGTTATTCATTTAATTTAAAAGAAGAATAAAAATATAAGGATATTCAAGCTTTTTAGAGTAAAATATCTTTTAGATATAAGTGCTATCAATTAAAAATTTTATTTAATTAAACTATTTATTTACTAACTTGATAAGCATAAAGATTTTAGTTTTTAAGATAAAGAATGAATGCTTATTATAATAATAACTATTTGTAAGTAATCCTGCTAATAATTAATTAGTTTCTAAGTTATAATATTTAAAGAAACTAATATCCTATTAATAACAGACAGTGTGGCCGAGTGGTCTAAGGCGCTAGTCTTTCGGGGCGTGGGTTCAAATCCCACCGCTGTCATTTTTAATAAAAAATAGAGCATTAAAATGATAGAAATTAAATAAGCTACCAAGCATAAGTAATAACTTACATAAAATAGTATCATCATATGAGCAAAACCTCTATTATTTATTAAGAACATAAAATGAAATTTTATGATTAAATTAACTTAACTTAAATACTTAGATTATGGATCCTCTATAGAAAGAATGGATATTAATTATATTAGTAGTATTAAATAAACGAAGAAAAATAAGTTTAATAATTGAATAACGCTATTATTTCTAAAATTGCTAGATAATTAAAAATAAAATTATTATCTATATAGCATTCTAACTATTTCTATTTAAGGGAATATTATTTTAAATTTAAATGGCTATTCTATCTATTTAAAATACATTATAGTTATGCTTTATTAACACATTTTTAATTTTTAATAGTTAAATTTGTTAAAATATATAAATACAAATGTATTTTAAGATTATTACGAAATAAGTTAAAAACTCAATAAAATAATTTAGAGTTTAAAAATTTCATAAAATAAGGATTCTTAGATTAATTTTTAAACTAAGTATTCAAATTATACTAATTTTTTTATTCACTAAATAAATAATTAAGGAATTTATTGAATAATTAAAGTAAATTATAAAATTTACGTAAGAGAAATATAAAATCATGAACTGATTGCATTTTCTTACAGTTATGCTTCTTAAATCACAATTCATTCTAAAATTCATAAATTTTAAAATTAAAGCATATTTAACTTGATTTTTTATATTTACTTTTATAGAAGCAATTTTAAATTTTACCTCTAAAATTAGGCTTTTTATTTACTAAAAATAATGAAGTTTAAAATTATTCTTTAATATCTAGAATGTATAATTTTAATTAATTAAAATACTTTTATTCAATTAAATTCATATATGGTTTGCCAAGTATTCTATTTTTATTTATTGAATACTTAAAATTGAAATAATTGTAAAGCTAAGATATATTTCATAAGAGGTATTTAGTAAAAATTATTTTAGGATAATTGACTAATTTATTTATTTTTACTTAGATAAAAATAAGAAATTTAGCAAAATAACTTTTAGTTGTTATCTTTTAAAGTAACTCTTACGATTTTAAATTTAGCTTACTTAATAGATTAATATAGCTCTAGTATTTTCTTTAGAGTTATAATTATCTTATTGCTTTTTAGATATAATTATGATTAAGTTAACATAATAATTAGCAAATTTAAAACACTTTAAATAGTTGACTTTCAAACTTGTATTATGATGCTTAAGCTTCTTCTGAATTAAAAAATTATGAAATCCTTGTTAATTTAATTAAATAAAATAATAGTTATTGCTAAAGTTTAATTTAGGGATGTAAGTACGCTTTATTTAAATCTCTAAAGAAAATTAATTTTTCGAGCTATAATCTTAAATTGAGTATCTTTAATTAAGTAATATTTGAAAATCTCTTTTGTTTTAATTAGATATTAGTAAAATTATAATATTCAAGAATATTTCTTTGTGCTTTTAGTTTTTTCTTTCTAGAGTATAAATTATATCAAATAAATTAGTCTTCTTATTAGCTTATTCTAGTTTTAAACATTTTTTTACTTTTATTAAATCTTATAATATTTTCCTTCAATCTTAATTTTAAAAAACTTAAAATTAAAAAAAAAAAAAAAATTTTAAATTCTTGAATTTAATATGCAATATACCTAGTTAAATACTTCTTTAAAATATAAATATATAAATATTTAATCTAGAAATATTTACCCAGAAAAGATCGTAAAAAAGCTTAAAAATAAAGAAATGTACTTAAAACAATGACTTTTAAATCAGAGTAAATTACTTAAAAATAAATTAATAGAGACAATTTTAAATAAATAAATCAAAACTTAAAAGCAAAGATATTGTAATCAAATAGGTGACTAATAAAAACGAATATAAAGATAAAGATAAAAAAAATACTAAAAGTTCTGATTTAGACCAAGATTTATTTGCTAATATTAAAAGGTATGAGATTATTAGACTTAACGTATATTATGCTTCTAAAAAATATTAAAAGACTTATAGCAAATTGAAATAAAAAAAAGATAAAAATAAATAAATAAAATAAAAATGAAAAATTCATTAAAATTTTTTTTTATATAAATATTGCAAAAAATTCTATAAACAATCAATCTACTTGAAAATATAAACGTAGAAAACAATTTGACTGAAAAATATAAAATTTAATTAAATGAAAAAAAAAAAAAATCTAAAAAAATCATAAAACCCAAAAGCATTTTATAAAATATAAACCTTCGATTTTATGCAATATAAATAAGAAAGATTTAAATTAAAATTTATTTAAATTGAAAATAGTTAGTCTTAATTTTAATTTTATTTAAATTGAAAATAGTTAGACTTAAATTTAATTTTATTTAAATTGAAAATAGCTAGACATAAATTTATTTTTATTTAAATCGAAAATAGCTAGACTTAAATTTATTTTTATTTAAATCGAAAATAGCTAGACTTAAATTTAATTTTATTTAAATTGAAATCAGTAAGACTTAAATTTAATTTTATTTAAATTGAAAATAGTTAGTCTTAAATTTAATTTTATTTAAATTGAAAATAGTTAGACTTAAATTTAATTTAGGTTAATTGAAAATAGTTAGACTTAAATTATATTTTATTTAAATCGAAAATAGTTAGACTTAAATTTAATTTTATTTAAATTGAAAATAGTTAGACTTAAATTTAATTTTATTTAAATTGAAAATAGTTAGACTTAAATTTAATTTAGGTTAATTGAAAATAGTTAGACTTAAATTTAATTTATGTAAATTGAAAATAGTTAGACTTAAATTTAATTTTATTTAAATTAAAATAGTTAGACTTAAATTTATTTTTATTTAAATCGAAAATAGTTAGACTTAAATTTAATTTTATGTAAATTGAAAATAGTTAGACTTAAATTTAATTTTATTTAAATTGAAAATTGTTAGACTTAAATTTAATTTTATTTAACTCAATAATAGTTAGACTTAAATTTAATTTAGGTTAATTGAAAATAGTTAGACTTAAATTTAATTTTATTTAAATTGAAAATAGTTAGACTTAAATTTAATTTTATTTAAATTGAAAATATCTAGACTTAAATTTAATTTTATTTAAATTGAAAATATCTAGACTTAAATTTAATTTTATTTAAATTGAAAATAGCTAGACTTAAATTTAATTTTATTTAAATTGAAAATAGTTAGACTTAAATTTGATTTTATTTAAATTGAAAATAGTTAGACTTAAATTTAATTTAGGTTAATTGAAAATAGTTAGACTTAAATTTAATTTTATTTAAATTGAAAATAGTTAGACTTAAATTTAATTTTATTTAAATTGAAAATAGTTAGACTTAAATTTAATTTTATTTAAATTGAAAATAGTTAGACTTAAATTTAATTTAGGTTAATTGAAAATAGTTAGACTTAAATTTAATTTTATTTAAATTGAAAATAGTTAGACTTAAATTTGATTTTATTTAAATTGAAAATAGTTAGACTTAAATTTAATTTAGGCTAATTGAAAATAGTTAGACTTAAATTTAATTTTGTGTAAATTGAAAATAGTTAGACTTAAATTTAATTTTATTTAAATTGAAAATAGTTAGACTTAAATTTGATTTTATTTAAATTGAAAATAGTTAGACTTAAATTTAATTTTATTTAACTCAATAATAGTTAGACTTAAATTTAATTTAGGTTAATTGAAAATAGTTAGACTTAAATTTAATTTTATTTAAATTGAAAATAGTTAGACTTAAATTTGATTTTATTTAAATCGAAAATAGTTAGACTTAAATTTAATTTTATTTAAATTGAAAATAGTTAGACTTAAATTTAATTTTATTTAAATCGAAAATAGTTAGACTTAAATTTAATTTTATTTAAATTGAAAATAGTTAGACTTAAATTTAATTTTATTTAACTCAATAATAGTTAGACTTAAATTTAATTTAGGTTAATTGAAAATAGTTAGACTTAAATTTAATTTTATTTAAATTGAAAATAGTTAGACTTAAATTTGATTTTATTTAAATCGAAAATAGTTAGACTTAAATTTAATTTTATTTAAATTGAAAATAGTTAGACTTAAATTTAATTTTATTTAAATCGAAAATAGTTAGACTTAAATTTAATTTTGTGTAAATTGAAAATAGTTAGACTTAAATTTGATTTTATTTAAATTGAAAATAGTTAGACTTAAATTTAATTTTATTTAAATTGAAAATAGTTAGACTTAAATTTAATTTTATTTAAATTGAAAATAGTTAGACTTAAATTTAATTTTATTTAAATCGAAAATAGTTAGACTTAAATTTAATTTAGGTTAATTGAAAATAGTTAGACTTAAATTTAATTTAGGTTAATTGAAAATAGTTAGACTTAAATTTAATTTTATTTAAATTGAAAATAGTTAGACTTAAATTTGATTTTATTTAAATTGAAAATAGTTAGACTTAAATTTGATTTTATTTAAATCGAAAATAGTTAGACTTAAATTTAATTTAGGTTAATTGAAAATAGTTAGACTTAAATTTAATTTAGGTTAATTGAAAATAGTTAGACTTAAATTTATTTTTATTTAAATTGAAAATAGTTAGACTTAAATTTAATTTTATTTAAATTGAAAATAGTTAGACTTAAATTTAATTTTATTTAACTCAATAATAGTTAGACTTAAATTTAATTTAGGTTAATTGAAAATAGTTAGACTTAAATTTAATTTTATTTAAATTGAAAATAGTTAGACTTAAATTTGATTTTATTTAAATCGAAAATAGTTAGACTTAAATTTAATTTTATTTAAATTGAAAATAGTTAGACTTAAATTTAATTTTATTTAAATCGAAAATAGTTAGACTTAAATTTATTTTTATTTAAATTGAAAATAGTTAGACTTAAATTTAATTTTATTTAAATCGAAAATAGTTAGACTTAAATTTAATTTTATTTAACTCAATAATAGTTAGACTTAAATTTAATTTAGGTTAATTGAAAATAGTTAGACTTAAATTTAATTTTGTGTAAATTGAAAATAGTTAGACTTAAATTTAATTTTATTTAAATTGAAAATAGTTAGACTTAAATTTGATTTTATTTAAATTGAAAATATTTAGACTTAAATTTAATTTAGGTTAATTGAAAATAGTTAGACTTAAATTTAATTTTGTGTAAATTGAAAATAGTTAGACTTAAATTTAATTTTATTTAAATTGAAAATAGTTAGACTTAAATTTAATTTTATTTAAATTGAAAATAGTTAGACTTAAATTTAATTTTATTTAAATAGAAAATAGCTAGACTTAATTTAATTTTATTTAAATTGAAAATAGTTAGACTTAAATTTAATTTAGGTTAATTGAAAATAGTTAGACTTAAATTTAATTTAGGTTAATTGAAAATAGTTAGACTTAAATTTAATTTTATTTAACTCAATAATAGTTAGACTTAAATTTGATTTTATTTAAATTGAAAATAGTTAGACTTAAATTTAATTTTGTGTAAATTGAAAATAGTTAGACTTAAATTTAATTTTGTGTAAATTGAAAATAGTTAGACTTAAATTTAATTTTATTTAAATTGAAAATAGTTAGACTTAAATTTAATTTTATTTAAATCGAAAATAGTTAGACTTAAATTTAATTTTATTTAAATTGAAAATAGTTAGACTTAAATTTAATTTTATTTAAATCGAAAATAGTTAGACTTAAATTTATTTTTATTTAAATTGAAAATAGTTAGACTTAAATTTAATTTTATTTAAATTGAAAATAGTTAGACTTAAATTTATTTTTATTTAAATTGAAAATAGTTAGACTTAAATTTAATTTTATTTAAATTGAAAATAGTTAGACTTAAATTTAATTTTATTTAAATTGAAAATAGCTAGACTTAAATTTAATTTTGTGTAAATTGAAAATAGTTAGACTTAAATTTAATTTTATTTAAATCGAAAATAGTCAGACTTAAATTTAATTTAGGTTAATCGAAAATAGTTAGACTTAAATTTAATTTTATTTAACTCAATAATAGTTAGACTTAAATTTAATTTAGGTTAATTGAAAATAGTTAGACTTAAATTTAATTTTGTGTAAATTGAAAATAGTTAGACTTAAATTTAATTTTATTTAAATTGAAAATAGTTAGACTTAAATTTAATTTTATTTAAATCGAAAATAGTTAGACTTAAATTTAATTTTATTTAAATTGAAAATAGTTAGACTTAAATTTAATTTTATTTAAATTGAAAATAGTTAGACTTAAATTTAATTTAGGTTAATTGAAAATAGTTAGACTTAAATTTAATTTTATTTAAATTGAAAATAGTTAGACTTAAATTTAATTTTATTTAAATTGAAAATAGTTAGACTTAAATTTAATTTTATTTAAATCGAAAATAGTTAGACTTAAATTTAATTTTATTTAAATTGAAAATAGTTAGACTTAAATTTAATTTTATTTAAATCGAAAATAGTTAGACTTAAATTTAATTTTATTTAAATTGAAAATAGTTAGACTTAAATTTATTTTTATTTAAATTGAAAATAGTTAGACTTAAATTTAATTTTATTTAAATTGAAAATAGTTAGACTTAAATTTAATTTTGTGTAAATTGAAAATAGTTAGACTTAAATTTAATTTTATTTAAATTGAAAATAGTTAGACTTAAATTTAATTTTATTTAAATCGAAAATAGTTAGACTTAAATTTAATTTTATTTAAATTGAAAATAGTTAGACTTAAATTTAATTTTATTTAAATTGAAAATAGTTAGACTTAAATTTAATTTTATTTAAATTGAAAATAGTTAGACTTAAATTTAATTTTATTTAAATTGAAAATAGTTAGACTTAAATTTAATTTAGGTTAATTGAAAATAGTTAGACTTAAATTTAATTTTATTTAAATTGAAAATAGTTAGACTTAAATTTAATTTTATTTAAATTGAAAATAGTTAGACTTAAATTTAATTTTATTTAAATCGAAAATAGTTAGACTTAAATTTAATTTTATTTAAATTGAAAATAGTTAGACTTAAATTTAATTTTATTTAAATCGAAAATAGTTAGACTTAAATTTAATTTTATTTAAATTGAAAATAGTTAGACTTAAATTTATTTTTATTTAAATTGAAAATAGTTAGACTTAAATTTAATTTTATTTAAATTGAAAATAGTTAGACTTAAATTTAATTTTATTTAATTTAAAAAAAGTTAGACTTAAATTTATTTTTATTTAAATTGAAAATAGTTAGACTTAAATTTAATTTTGTGTAAATTGAAAATAGTTAGACTTAAATTTAATTTTGTGTAAATTGAAAATAGTTAGACTTAAATTTAATTTTATTTAAATTGAAAATAGTTAGACTTAAATTTAATTTTATTTAAATCGAAAATAGTTAGACTTAAATTTAATTTTATTTAAATTGAAAATAGTTAGACTTAAATTTAATTTTATTTAAATCGAAAATAGTTAGACTTAAATTTAATTTTATTTAAATTGAAAATAGTTAGACTTAAATTTAATTTTATTTAAATCGAAAATAGTTAGACTTAAATTTAATTTTATTTAAATCGAAAATAGTCAGACTTAAATTTAATTTAGGTTAATTGAAAATAGTTAGACTTAAATTTAATTTTATTTAAATTGAAAATAGTTAGACTTAAATTTAATTTTATTTAAATTGAAAAAAGTTAGACTTAAATTTAATTTTATTTAATTTGAAAAAAGTTAGACTTAAATTTAATTTTATTTAAATTGAAAATAGTTAGACTTAAATTTAATTTTATTTAATTTGAAAAAAGTTAGACTTAAATTTAATTTTATTTAAATTGAAAATAGTTAGACTTAAATTTAATTTTGTGTAAATTGAAAATAGTTAGACTTAAATTTAATTTTATTTAAATTGAAAATAGTTAGACTTAAATTTAATTTTATTTAAATCGAAAATAGTTAGACTTAAATTTAATTTTATTTAAATTGAAAATAGTTAGACTTAAATTTAATTTTATTTAAATTGAAAATAGTTAGACTTAAATTTAATTTTGTGTAAATTGAAAATAGTTAGACCTAAATTTAATTTTATGTAAATTGAAAATAGTTAGACTTAAATTTAATTTTATTTAAATTGAAAATAGTTAGACTTAAATTTAATTTTATTTAAATCGAAAATAGTTAGACTTAAATTTATTTTTATTTAAATTGAAAATAGTTAGACTTAAATTTAATTTTATTTAAATTGAAAATAGTTAGACTTAAATTTAATTTTATTTAATTTGAAAAAAGTTAGACTTAAATTTATTTTTATTTAAATTGAAAATAGTTAGACTTAAATTTAATTTTGTGTAAATTGAAAATAGTTAGACTTAAATTTAATTTTGTGTAAATTGAAAATAGTTAGACTTAAATTTAATTTTATTTTTATTTAAATTGAAAATAGTTAGACTTAAATTTAATTTTATTTAAATTGAAAATAGTTAGACTTAAATTTAATTTTATTTAAATCGAAAATAGTTAGACTTAAATTTATTTTTATTTAAATTGAAAATAGCTAGACTTAAATTTAATTTTATTTAAATCGAAAATAGTTAGACTTAAATTTAATTTTATTTAAATTGAAAATAGTTAGACTTAAATTTAATTTTATTCAAATTGAAAATAGTTAGTCTTAATTTTAATTTTGTTTAAATTGAAAATAGTTAGACTTAAATTTAATTTTATTTAAATTGAAAATAGTTAGTCTTAATTTTAATTTTATTTAAATTGAAAATAGTTAGACTTAAATTTAATTTTATTTAAATTGAAAATAGTTAGACTTAAATTTAATTTTATTTAAATCGAAAATAGTTAGACTTAAATTTATTTTTATTTAAATCGAAAATAGTTAGACTTAAATTTATTTTTATTTAAATTGAAAATAGTTAGACTTAAATTTAATTTTATTTAAATTGAAAATAGTTAGACTTAAATTTAACTTTATTTAACTCAATAATAGTTAGACTTAAATTTAATTTAGGTTAATTGAAAATAGTTAGACTTAAATTTAATTTTATTTAAATTGAAAATAGTTAGACTTAAATTTGATTTTATTTAAATTGAAAATAGTTAGACTTAAATTTAATTTTGTGTAAATTGAAAATAGTTAGACTTAAATTTAATTTTGTGTAAATTGAAAATAGTTAGACTTAAATTTAATTTTGTGTAAATTGAAAATAGTTAGACTTAAATTTAATTTTATTTAAATCGAAAATAGTTAGACTTAAATTTAATTTTATTTAAATTGAAAATAGTTAGACTTAAATTTAATTTTATTTAAATCGAAAATAGTTAGACTTAAATTTATTTTTATTTAAATTGAAAATAGTTAGACTTAAATTTAATTTTATTTAAATTGAAAATAGTTAGACTTAAATTTAATTTTATTTAAATTGAAAATAGTTAGACTTAAATTTAATTTTATTTAACTCAATAATAGTTAGACTTAAATTTAATTTAGGTTAATTGAAAATAGTTAGACTTAAATTTAATTTTATTTAAATTGAAAATAGTTAGACTTAAATTTAATTTTATTTAAATTGAAAATAGTTAGACTTAAATTTAATTTTATTTAAATCGAAAATAGTTAGACTTAAATTTATTTTTATTTAAATTGAAAATAGTTAGACTTAAATTTAATTTTATTTAAATTGAAAATAGTTAGACTTAAATTTAATTTTATTTAAATTGAAAATAGTTAGACTTAAATTTAATTTTATTTAAATTGAAAATAGTTAGACTTAAATTTAATTTAGGTTAATTGAAAATAGTTAGACTTAAATTTAATTTTATTTAAATTGAAAATAGTTAGACTTAAATTTAATTTTATTTAAATTGAAAATAGTTAGACTTAAATTTAATTTTATTTAAATCGAAAATAGTTAGACTTAAATTTATTTTTATTTAAATTGAAAATAGTTAGACTTAAATTTAATTTTATTTAAATTGAAAATAGTTAGACTTAAATTTAATTTTATTTAATTTAAAAAAAGTTAGACTTAAATTTATTTTTATTTAAATTGAAAATAGTTAGACTTAAATTTAATTTTGTGTAAATTGAAAATAGTTAGACTTAAATTTAATTTTGTGTAAATTGAAAATAGTTAGACTTAAATTTAATTTTATTTAAATTGAAAATAGTTAGACTTAAATTTAATTTTATTTAAATCGAAAATAGTTAGACTTAAATTTAATTTTATTTAAATTGAAAATAGTTAGACTTAAATTTAATTTTATTTAAATCGAAAATAGTTAGACTTAAATTTAATTTTATTTAAATTGAAAATAGTTAGACTTAAATTTAATTTTATTTAAATCGAAAATAGTTAGACTTAAATTTAATTTTATTTAATTTGAAAAAAGTTAGACTTAAATTTATTTTTATTTAAATTGAAAAAAGTTAGACTTAAATTTAATTTTGTGTAAATTGAAAATAGTTAGACCTAAATTTAATTTTATGTAAATTGAAAATAGTTAGACTTAAATTTAATTTTATTTAAATTGAAAATAGTTAGACTTAAATTTAATTTTATTTAAATCGAAAATAGTTAGACTTAAATTTATTTTTATTTAAATTGAAAATAGTTAGACTTAAATTTAATTTTATTTAAATTGAAAATAGTTAGACTTAAATTTAATTTTATTTAATTTGAAAAAAGTTAGACTTAAATTTATTTTTATTTAAATTGAAAATAGTTAGACTTAAATTTAATTTTGTGTAAATTGAAAATAGTTAGACTTAAATTTAATTTTGTGTAAATTGAAATAGTTAGACTTAAATTTAATTTTATTTAAATTGAAAATAGTTAGACTTAAATTTAATTTTATTTAAATCGAAAATAGTTAGACTTAAATTTAATTTTATTTAAATTGAAAATAGTTAGACTTAAATTTAATTTTATTTAAATCGAAAATAGTTAGACTTAAATTTATTTTTATTTAAATTGAAAATAGTTAGACTTAAATTTAATTTTATTTAAATCGAAAATAGTTAGACTTAAATTTATTTTTATTTAAATTGAAAATAGTTAGACTTAAATTTAATTTTATTTAAATTGAAAATAGTTAGACTTAAATTTAATTTTATTTAATTTAAAAAAAGTTAGACTTAAATTTATTTTTATTTAAATTGAAAATAGTTAGACTTAAATTTAATTTTGTGTAAATTGAAAATAGTTAGACTTAAATTTAATTTTGTGTAAATTGAAAATAGTTAGACTTAAATTTAATTTTATTTAAATTGAAAATAGTTAGACTTAAATTTAATTTTATTTAAATCGAAAATAGTTAGACTTAAATTTAATTTTATTTAAATTGAAAATAGTTAGACTTAAATTTAATTTTATTTAAATCGAAAATAGTTAGACTTAAATTTATTTTTATTTAAATTGAAAATAGTTAGACTTAAATTTAATTTTATTTAAATTGAAAATAGTTAGACTTAAATTTAATTTTATTTAAATTGAAAATAGTTAGACTTAAATTTAATTTTATTTAAATTGAAAATAGTTAGACTTAAATTTAATTTAGGTTAATTGAAAATAGTTAGACTTAAATTTAATTTTATTTAAATTGAAAATAGTTAGACTTAAATTTAATTTTATTTAAATTGAAAATAGTTAGACTTAAATTTAATTTTATTTAAATCGAAAATAGTTAGACTTAAATTTAATTTTATTTAAATTGAAAATAGTTAG
>CAMPDV010005574.1:0-35338 GCA_946699065.1 Loxodes magnus
ATTTAGAAAAAGAAAAGTATGATAAATCTACAAAAACTTTATAAAGAGAAGAAAACTTCTTAAATAGTTAGTTACTTCTGGAAGTTCAAAATCCTGATATTTTAAGTTAGCTAAATTTTTTATTAATTTTAATCTTAATCCCAATAGTTTTTCTGTGATTTTTACTTATACTCAAATTTGAATTATTAATCTTTTTGAGGGATTTTTCTGAATCTAGAACTATATATCTTAATAAATATTGAGATATATTTAATTACTTAAAAATTATATTATCTAGGAGATTACTCATCTTTATATCTATTACTTCTCTAAATATTTTATCTTCCATTTTTGTTAATTTAGAATAATTCTATCTTATTTTAATAGTTTATCCATTTAATTTATTTTAAATTTAATTAAATAAACTGAAATAAATCTTTTTAGTTTATTTAGTAGTTATATCGTAATATTTGAAGACTTATCAATCAATTATAAGAGTTTAAGACATTTCTAAGAAACTTATTCACTTTTTTGTAATCTCTTTTATTTGATATCTAGTTTATAAAATTTTTTTAATTATTTTTAATATTTTGTCTAAATGCATCCGTTCTGTTTTCAAATTTAAAATAGCATATAAAAATTTAAATAGAGTGAGCTAAAGTAAATATTTAATAATTAGAAATTTAATTTTTCTTTTTAAAATAATCAATATAATTAATTTTTTATTTTAGTTATCATTTTACCAGATATTAGCATGATTAAATTAAGTTTAAAACTCTCAAAATTATATCTTATAAATAAATAAATTTGATTATAGAGCGCGTAGCACTCTCATTGGTGCGCAGCTCTTTAAAAAAATGTTTCATACTGACAAGAATGTTTGTTACTGATAAAATTATCAGATACTGGTAGACCTTGTTCAATACTGGTATAATTATACAGTACTGATAAAAATGTTTAATACTGATATAATTTAAGAATACTCGTAATCTTTAATACTTGTTGGAGGTCCAAGGACATGGCAGGATTGTGTCTCATTGCATCACCAAAGCAGAGGACGACATGTGTCAATTATGGGTACTTAAATTCCCACCTCTGATGAAGCTCGCAATATTATTTCTTTTTCGTTCCAGAATTAAAAATAAACTAAGCTAAACTAAGCCAAGCCAAACCAGTGTCGAAGGTCTAAGAATCTTATGTCTCGAGGCCAAACCAAAGCAGAGGAAGACATAAAGTCGATTATGGGTACTTAACTTTCCCAACCTCTGATGAAGACGACCTTGTTGTTCACCTTCGAACAACTATGGCGGTTTTAAAAAAATTATATAATATTAAATTTTAAATAATTTTAGATAAATTTATCTTATATACAAATAGTAAAAAGTTATAAAAGAAATAATAATATGATTATTAACTTAAGTTTGATATTAGTAATGACTATTAATTAGTTTAAAAGAATGTTTATATACACAACTTAATAAAATAAAAGCACTAGATTTAACTAAGTATTATCTAATAATTTTCTTTTATTTTCTAATTAGTTTAATATTTAGTCTTTAAGTTAATTTATTTTGTTTATTTATTTATTTGATATGAGTAAATATAATATCACATCTTAAGAAAAATTTTAGTTTAAACTTGAATTTTTACTTTGCTAAAATTAAGTATAATTTGCATAAAATAAACGCTTGACATTTTTTCTAAAAGCAAGTTGAAATTCTAAGTTAGATCTAAAAATATAAAATTGAGTCGAATTGCTTAATTAAGAAAAAGTATTATTTATCAAGAATAAACTTTTAATATTATTAAAACTCTTCAATATTCTATATTAGTTAGCTCTAATTATTATATTTTATATGTTATAAAAAATCCCACCTAAGGAACGATAAATTTCTTCAACAAATACTAATAATTAACCAGACTTTTTTAATGACTTTTGTTTGCTACAATCGGACAATTAGAAGCTAACAAAAAAGTTTTAGACCTTAAATAACCTAATCTCTAATGCTAACAATTAACAATTTGTTAAATGAATAAAATACTTAGAAACAATAAAACTAGCAGACATCTTCTTAAGATGTGGAAAGATAAATTAATCAAATCGAATGGAATGGAATCTAAGACAAAAGTTTGATTAGAGGATCAATTAACTTGAGCAAGTTCAGCTTAATTAATGATCGGATCCAGAATCAAGAGGAGATCAAAATATGTCATTCTTCTATTAGAAAATAGCAAAAGATGTTAATACTGTAAAAAACACGACAAAAGGTAATCCAATGCTCTAGATTCAAGAGAAAATAATATTATGAAATAAAAAGATGAGCCAAAACTGTTTTTCACTAAAATCTGTTTATGAAAGTCTGATATACGATTTCGATAAAAGTTGAGTCTCATTTTAGCCTTTTTTATCTTTCACAAATAAAATGTTTAATTCATCAGTCTGTAAATTTTTTGTCTATAACTTCTAAGGACATTCAAGAATGTAAACTAACAATTCTGATCATAATATTTCATCTTCTTCAAGTTCCAAAAAATTTGTAAGCCAAAAAACTTGCAGTTTCATTATAAGGATTAGAACAAGATTTATTAATCAAATTGCTAAGCTTATTTAAGAAGAAGTCACAAGAATGGCATTTGGCTGAGTTGCAAAGTTTGCTTTTTTCATAAAATATTTATTTAATAATAATCACAATGGTATCTATTACTTCCATGTATCTTATTCCTTTGATGACAATTTAGGATTTATGAATAAGATTATGATATAGCATATTTAAGTTGCTTTTAAGGTCTTTTTTCAAATAATAACGAAGAGTCCTTTTTTCATTTATTTTGATTTAAGTAACATGTAAAGCAAATTAATACTTTTTAATTTAGCAAGACAGATACGCTAAGTGCTTATTTTATTATTCTATCTGCATAAATTTGATTCTAATTATCAGTTTAAAAATCTGTCTCAACTAAATAAATTATTAATTTCTCTAAGGTTTCTATTAATTTATTGCCTTATCAATTTCTTAAACTTTCATTTCAATAAAATTTTATCTTCTTTCGTCATTTATACAGGCGAATTCAGAAGCAAAATTTATATTATTTTATAAATATTATAAGCTAAAACAATAAAAGAATTGAAATAATTAAGAGATTAATAATTTATTATTACTACTATTGCTTTATTTTAAGCTATACTTGCTTATAACTTTTTTTAATTTAATATTTATTTTATATTTGGCGGAAAATTATGTACGTAATTAAGTAGCAATCTTCTAATATATTTTTGTCAAAAAGATAGGTTCTTTATAAGAGACCTCTATTTTATCCTTGTTTGTTAAAATATTCCATGCTTCTTGATCGCTCTTCTTTAAGCACTTTATATTCTGGTAAGTTTACTATTACTTCATCAAAATCTACTAAAAATAAATGCTCAATCGTAAATATATCAGATATTTCCTAATTAAATTCGTTTCACCCATTACGAAATTTCTCTACAGAAATTAGGGTTGACACCATATGAACTTTTTTCTTACTAATATATATCTATATCTTTGATTATTTTTCTTTGGAATTTATAAAAATCCTTTGTATTCCTTCTAATTACTTATCTTAAAGCAATGCTCTTCTCAATGTCTAGAAGATCAAGTTGATTTTATATACTTAAGAACAACTGCATAGAATCAAATTTTTAATTTCTTTATTTAGAAAAACTTTAAAGGTTATTATTTTCTATAGCATAAAAAGTATGCTTTGAGAAAGTTAATTTAATGTCTTCCAAAGCTTGCAATGGAAAAAGACTAACAAATATAATAAGAAATTTCAGAAATTTATAGCCTTAGTAATTAATAGATTAGATGTTAAACAGTAATAAGAACTAACCCACTAACTTGAAGAAAGAATAAGAATCTGTTTGAGTGCAAATAGAAGGTGTGTAAATTCAAAATTAGAAAAATTGAAATAAGAATGCTGATAAGGCAATTTTATAAAAAATCCACACA
Source organism: Loxodes magnus (assembly GCA_946699065.1). NCBI lineage: Eukaryota > Ciliophora > Karyorelictea > Loxodida > Loxodidae > Loxodes > Loxodes magnus. Next base: position 3,969 of record CAMPDV010005574.1, read on the forward strand.
AAAAATGCCAAGAATCCTTTCATATCAATATAAAAAAACTACAAATATTATAAAACGAGAAGTGTTAAGAATTATTAATAATAAATTTAGTGAAATGAACTAGAAGAAGTGTTTAGGAATGAAGAAAAATTTTTTAAATAATATATTAATCATAAAATGAATAGGCAAGATCTGAAAATATACAATAGAACATTTAAAATGTTTATAAATATATAGTAAAAAAGTTTAGAATAAATTTTATTTTAAAAACAACGAATTTTCTTCTGTTCGAAAAAGTGATAAAGACTCGAACAATCAAATCTTAAATTATAAATAAATAATTTATTTAAATAATTTATGATATAGACACAATTTAAATATAAATTCGGATTATTAATAAAGCAAGTTTTTTATTGAAATTTTCACTATGCACATTTCTTTTTCCCTGGCTTTGCTTTAATTTTCTTTAAATCTTTTTCGCTACTTGAACTTTTTCCTTATTGTCTTTCCTATCTTTCTCTGATCATTTCTTCCTAGCCTTAGAATGTTCCTGAATTTTTATATTCTTTCATTTATTGCTCGTATCTTTACTTATCTTACTCTGACATCTGCTTATATTTTTCCTTTTATACTTCATCTAATTCTTTTCACTTATTTCCAATGCACTTAATGAGTCCGCCTGCATTCTTTATATCTTCAGGCGTTCCAAACATTTCTTCCCTTTTAGACATACATTCATTCTAATAGAATAAATAAGCACACTTAGCTTTCTTAGGAGCGTTTTAATCTTTTTATTTAGACTACTTGCTTTTATTTTCCTAGTTCTTTTGTTTCATTTTATTAGATATTTAAATTCCTAGGTACTATTTATATCACATTAGGCGGTAAATTTAAAGCTAAAGATATAAAATCTAAAATATCTTAAAACTTAAAAATAATCTAAGTTTAAAATAGCAAAATCCATATAAGCGTAAATGAATATATTACTAAATTTAATAAATAGCCAACTAAATTAAATTATGATATAATAGATTGTTCGTCTCTTTGAAGAAATTTATTTTTGTTTGATCTATAAAACCATAAATGCCCACTGTGTTTTTTCTTTAATTTTGTTTTGAGAATCTTTGATATCTCCCGCTAGTTTACTTAACGCTTATTCTTATTATCATTCTTACTATCCTTCTTGTCTTTCAATAATTTAAAATATACAGATAGAATTTCATAAACATTAACTTTCCATTACAATATCTGAATAAATAATTTAAAAATAACTAAAATGTTTAATAGTTAAAATGATTATTATTTATTAATAGACTCATTTTATCTCGATTTTCTATTTATTAATAATCTTCATTTAATTTTAAATAACTTATTATAGTCTTTTTATTTTAAGGAAACAAAAAAAATTTATTCTTAATAACTTTTTAAAAGTTTAACTTAAGACTTTTAATATGTTTTACTTTAATTATTACATTTCCTTGCTCTAGATTAAAATCTTTTATAATTTTTTTGTATATCTTTATTAATAAAAATTCTTTAAAAAATAAATCAAAAGAAAGCAAGAATAAACTTTATCCTAAACTTAAGAAAGTAAAAATTTAGAAATAAAAGTGGAAAATTCCAATTAAAATACCATTGCAGAAAAAACAGAAAATAAGAGCTTTTAAAAAGCATCGTTAAGTCAATCTAGCTAGAATGCAAAGAAAAAGGAAAACATATAGACTTAAAGGCTTTTAAAAATTTCCATTGATATTAAAGAAAGGAAAGCAAGCTAATTTTAAATAAAAAAACAGAAAAAATATATACAAAAAAATTTAAAGAAAAAATAAAGCTTTTAAAAAATTACTAAGAAAAGATAAAGGAATTAAAAATTATATAAATTAGAAAATTAAAAAAACGTAAAATTTATGTTGCCTAAGAAATTTTCTCGAAACATTTCATAATTATAAATTAATTTTGAAAATTAGCTGATAAATGAACTAATTTTGTACAATAGATAATTATAAAGAAGTGAACTCATTTAAAGTATTAGTTCCAGATGTTTTAAATAAGAAGATTATGATTCTAATATTGATCTACTATATATTGCTTCATTCCTTTTTTCTAATTATAAGAATTAAGAAGAAAAAATGACAATATTAGAATTCTAATGCTATCTAAAATGCTAAAATTTCATTTATAAAATATGAAAATAGCAATGTATGGGTTAATCTTTTTTCTTTAATAGTGAATAAATAATGGTTCTTAATATGAAGAATTATTTAATAAGAATAAATTATGAATAATAAAGTTTTAGAAAAAGGTACTTAATCTTAATGAATTAAGAAAAGTAACTCTCTTATATAGAAGAAAGTTGAAGGATATATGAGTAAATTCCAATAATTTCTCAATCTAAATAATAGGCCAAGTATAAAGAAATTAACTCTACAGCGAAAGAATATAAGAGGAGTATCTTTATGATCTTAATATTTAATGAAATTAACTAACATCTAAATTTTAATTTATGTGAAATTATTCGAGAATTCATCGGAATGTATAGCCAATGATATTTGAGCAATCAAGTTACGCTTAAAAACTTTCAAATAAGAAAAAACAACAAAATAAGCTTTAACTAAAGCAGATTCTCCGTATCTTTTATAGTTCCTCAAATTTTTTAAATAAAAAAATAAATAACAAAGGCTTAAGATGTTTTAAAGAATACTAGCAGAATAAAAAATTAAACAGAGTTAATTAAAAAATAAAGCAACTTCAAATATCACAATCTGTTTATCTGAATTAGTATAATAATAAAATATGAACTAGGTCGCTTATCTTCTTTCAGGAATTCTTAATTTTGTAAATAGTATATAAGTATGGGAGATATATATCCGATAAATATAGATTTACTCCTTTTTCAAATGATCTTACTAAGTAAAAGAATATTTACCTTCTAAAAAGTTTCTTTATCGAAATAAGGACTAAGAAACTTGTAGAAATAATATAGCTGAGAAATTAAAAAAAATGAGTCAAATAAATAAAATAAAAGATCTGTTCTAATACTTGTAAAAATTGAAAAAAAGTTAGTTAGATAAGAAGAAATAGGAAGGGAAAAGTGTGCAAAGTGAATGGGTGGGGTAAATTTAATTTTGAATTAGAGTATTAAGTTATTAATAATTTTAAAATTTTATGTTTTATTTTCTATTTTAACGAGAAACTTAATAAGTTATTATTATCTTAAGATTTTATCCCTTTGCATTATTGAAAAAGTTATCATGCTTTTTTCTTTTTCCCATTAATATTTTACTTTTATATTTTCTGCATATGGATTTTTCTTTGAATATGAGCTTTGTTTTATTTATATTTAATAATATATAGTATAATATTTCTTTTTTAAGATTTATATTATTTCAATTTTTTTCCTTTTTTCAGTTTTACTTGTATTTTTTAGACTTTTTTGTAAAGGATTTTTTGTTTATTTTCTATTTAAGCATGTTATTATTAGCGAGCTATATTGAATTAAGAAGATACAAAGGATGAAAAAAGTTGAATTTAAGCTAATTATTTTTTTAAATAAGCATAGCCATCATTTTTTATTAGAAGAAAGAATAGGCATTTAGTTCATATCTCCTATCTGTAGAAATAAATTCAAGTTGTAAAAAATACTATGATATAAATATTTTAAAATTTAAGTCTTGCAGATGGCAAATTTTAAGTTATCTGATCTATAACATAGCATTATTTATTAACGTGACTTCACCTTTATATGGTTTGTCACTAATAAAAAAGATAAAATTTAAAATCGTTTTAAGTGTTATTCCATTTTTAATCTTCTTCAGAGTCTTCTTCTTAGAATACATATCTTACAGTACATCTTTTTCCCTTTTTAATACAAGGTTTGTTTCAATCGATTTCGATTCCAAACATATTCAAATTTCTTTTTGAATAAATGCGATGTCCTTCAAGAGTTCGTTTCTTATGTGCATTTTTTTCTGTATAAATAATTAATAAATAAATAAATTTGATTATAGAGCGCGTAGCACTCTCATTGGTGAGCAGCTCTTTAAAAAAAACGTTTCATACTGACAAGAATGTTTGTTACTGATAAAATTATCAGATACTAGTAGACCTTCTTCAATACTGGTATAATTATACAGTACTGATAAAAATGTTCAATACTGATATAATTTAAGAATACTCGTAATCTTTAATACTTGTTGGAGGTCCAAGGACATGGCAGGATTGTGCCTCATTGCATCACCAAAGTAGAGGACGACATGTGTCAATTATGGGTACTTAAATTCCCCAACCTCTGATGAAGCTCGCAATATTATTTCTTTTTCGTTCCAGAATTAAAAATAAACGAAACCAGTGCCGAAGGTCTAAGAATCTTATGTCTCGAGCCAAACCAAAGCAGAGGAAGACATAAAGTCGATTATGGGTACTTAACTTTCCCAACCTCTGATGAAGACGACCTTGTTGTTCACCTTCGAACAACTATGGCGGTTTTAAAATATATAATAAACCTTCTGGAGTTTAGTATAGATTATTTATGGATTTTCATAACTTAAAGCTTTCAAGTTTTTATTTTTCAGAATTTTCAGCAATACCTTAAAATGAGACCTTATTTCCTGCTTAGCCAGCATTATTTTCTATTCTTTACTATATAGTTGTTCAAAGGTGAACAACAAGGTCATCTTCATCAGAGGTTGGGGAAGTTAAGTACCCATAATTGACACATGTCGTCCTCTACTTTGGTGATGCAATGAGGCACAATCCTACTTTTCTAAATACTTATTACTTCTCAAAGCATACTCCTTAAAACTGAAATTCTATCTTCTTTTCTTACTTTACTTCTTCACTTTTCTATAGGCTAACTTTCATCTACTAGCATATCTTGACAAACCGAATACAGATTCGTGTTAGTTATATTATTACTAACATTTTGGATATTCTAACTTATATTTTAGTGCTTGCTACGAAAACTTATCATTAGATATTCTTTTCTTACTTTACTTCTTCACTTTTCTAAATACTTATTACTTCTCAAAGCATACTCCTTAAAACTGAAATTCTATCTTCTTTTCTTACTTTACTTCTTCACTTTTCTATAGGCTAACTTTCATCTACTAGCATATCTTGACAAACCGAATACAGATTCGTGTTAGTTATATTATTACTAACATTTTGGATATTCTAACTTATATTTTAGTGCTTGCTACGAAAACTTATCATTAGATATTCTTTTCTTACTTTACTTCTTCACTTTTCTAAATACTTATTACTTCTCAAAGCATACTCCTTAAAACTGAAATTCTATCTTCTTTTCTTACTTTACTTCTTCACTTTTCTATAGGCTAACTTTCATCTACTAGCATATCTTGACAAACCGAATACAGATTCGTGTTAGTTATATTATTACTAACATTTTGGATATTCTAACTTATATTTTAGTGCTTGCTACGAAAACTTATCATTAGATATTCTTTTCTTACTTTACTTCTTCACTTTTCTAAATACTTATTACTTCTCAAAGCATACTCCTTAAAACTGAAATTCTATCTTCTTTTCTTACTTTACTTCTTCACTTTTCTATAGGCTAACTTTCATCTACTAGCATATCTTGACAAACCGAATACAGATTCGTAATTGTGACATTATTACTAACATTTTGGATATTCTAACTTATATTTTAGTGCTTGCTACGAAAACTTATCATTAGATATTCTTTTCTTACTTTACTTCTTCACTTTTCTAAATACTTATTACTTCTCAAAGCATACTCCTTAAAACTGAAATTCTATCTTCTTTTCTTACTTTACTTCTTCACTTTTCTATAGGCTAACTTTCATCTACTAGCATATCTTGACAAACCGAATACAGATTCGTGTTAGTTATATTATTACTAACATTTTGGATATTCTAACTTATATTTTAGTGCTTGCTACGAAAACTTATCATTAGATATTCTTTTCTTACTTTACTTCTTCACTTTTCTAAATACTTATTACTTCTCAAAGCATACTCCTTAAAACTGAAATTCTATCTTCTTTTCTTACTTTACTTCTTCACTTTTCTATAGGCTAACTTTCATCTACAAGCATATCTTGACATAACGTATACAGATTCGTAATTATTATAATATAACTAACATTTTGGATATTCTAACTTATATTTTAGTGCTTGCTACGAAAACTTATCATTAGATATTCTTTTCTTACTTTACTTCTTCACTTTTCTAAATACTTATTACTTCTCAAAGCATACTCCTTAAAACTGAAATTCTATCTTCTTTTCTTACTTTACTTCTTCACTTTTCTATAGGCTAACTTTCATCTACTAGCATATCTTGACAAACCGAATACAGATTCGTGTTAGTTATATTATTACTAACATTTTGGATATTCTAACTTATATTTTAGTGCTTGCTACGAAAACTTATCATTAGATATTCTTTTCTTACTTTACTTCTTCACTTTTCTAAATACTTATTACTTCTCAAAGCATACTCCTTAAAACTGAAATTCTATCTTCTTTTCTTACTTTACTTCTTCACTTTTCTATAGGCTAACTTTCATCTACTAGCATATCTTGACAAACCGAATACAGATTCGTGTTAGTTATATTATTACTAACATTTTGGATATTCTAACTTATATTTTAGTGCTTGCTACGAAAACTTATCATTAGATATTCTTTTCTTACTTTACTTCTTCACTTTTCTAAATACTTATTACTTCTCAAAGCATACTCCTTAAAACTGAAATTCTATCTTCTTTTCTTACTTTACTTCTTCACTTTTCTATAGGCTAACTTTCATCTACTAGCATATCTTGACAAACCGAATACAGATTCGTGTTAGTTATATTATTACTAACATTTTGGATATTCTAACTTATATTTTAGTGCTTGCTACGAAAACTTATCATTAGATATTCTTTTCTTACTTTACTTCTTCACTTTTCTAAATACTTATTACTTCTCAAAGCATACTCCTTAAAACTGAAATTCTATCTTCTTTTCTTACTTTACTTCTTCACTTTTCTATAGGCTAACTTTCATCTACTAGCATATCTTGACAAACCGAATACAGATTCGTGTTAGTTATATTATTACTAACATTTTGGATATTCTAACTTATATTTTAGTGCTTGCTACGAAAACTTATCATTAGATATTCTTTTCTTACTTTACTTCTTCACTTTTCTAAATACTTATTACTTCTCAAAGCATACTCCTTAAAACTGAAATTCTATCTTCTTTTCTTACTTTACTTCTTCACTTTTCTATAGGCTAACTTTCATCTACTAGCATATCTTGACAAACCGAATACAGATTCGTAATTGTGACATTATTACTAACATTTTGGATATTCTAACTTATATTTTAGTGCTTGCTACGAAAACTTATCATTAGATATTCTTTTCTTACTTTACTTCTTCACTTTTCTAAATACTTATTACTTCTCAAAGCATACTCCTTAAAACTGAAATTCTATCTTCTTTTCTTACTTTACTTCTTCACTTTTCTATAGGCTAACTTTCATCTACAAGCATATCTTGACATAACGTATACAGATTCGTAATTATTATAATATAACTAACATTTTGGATATTCTAACTTATATTTTAGTGCTTGCTACGAATACTTATCATTAGATATTCTTTTCTTACTTTACTTCTTCACTTTTCTAAATACTTATTACTTCTCAAAGCATACTCCTTAAAACTGAAATTCTATCTTCTTTTCTTACTTTACTTCTTCACTTTTCTATAGGCTAACTTTCATCTACTAGCATATCTTGACAAACCGAATACAGATTCGTGTTAGTTATATTATTACTAACATTTTGGATATTCTAACTTATATTTTAGTGCTTGCTACGAAAACTTATCATTAGATATTCTTTTCTTACTTTACTTCTTCACTTTTCTAAATACTTATTACTTCTCAAAGCATACTCCTTAAAACTGAAATTCTATCTTCTTTTCTTACTTTACTTCTTCACTTTTCTATAGGCTAACTTTCATCTACTAGCATATCTTGACAAACCGAATACAGATTCGTGTTAGTTATATTATTACTAACATTTTGGATATTCTAACTTATATTTTAGTGCTTGCTACGAAAACTTATCATTAGATATTCTTTTCTTACTTTACTTCTTCACTTTTCTAAATACTTATTACTTCTCAAAGCATACTCCTTAAAACTGAAATTCTATCTTCTTTTCTTACTTTACTTCTTCACTTTTCTATAGGCTAACTTTCATCTACTAGCATATCTTGACAAACCGAATACAGATTCGTGTTAGTTATATTATTACTAACATTTTGGATATTCTAACTTATATTTTAGTGCTTGCTACGAAAACTTATCATTAGATATTCTTTTCTTACTTTACTTCTTCACTTTTCTAAATACTTATTACTTCTCAAAGCATACTCCTTAAAACTGAAATTCTATCTTCTTTTCTTACTTTACTTCTTCACTTTTCTATAGGCTAACTTTCATCTACTAGCATATCTTGACAAACCGAATACAGATTCGTAATTGTGACATTATTACTAACATTTTGGATATTCTAACTTATATTTTAGTGCTTGCTACGAAAACTTATCATTAGATATTCTTTTCTTACTTTACTTCTTCACTTTTCTAAATACTTATTACTTCTCAAAGCATACTCCTTAAAACTGAAATTCTATCTTCTTTTCTTACTTTACTTCTTCACTTTTCTATAGGCTAACTTTCATCTACAAGCATATCTTGACATAACGTATACAGATTCGTAATTATTATAATATAACATTTTGGATATTCTAACTTATATTTTAGTGCTTGCTACGAAAACTTATCATTAGATATTCTTTTCTTACTTTACTTCTTCACTTTTCTAAATACTTATTACTTCTCAAAGCATACTCCTTAAAACTGAAATTCTATCTTCTTTTCTTACTTTACTTCTTCACTTTTCTATAGGCTAACTTTCATCTACAAGCATATCTTGACATAACGTATACAGATTCGTAATTATTATAATATAACTAACATTTTGGATATTCTAACTTATATTTTAGTGCTTGCTACGAAAACTTATCATTAGATATTCTTTCTTACTTTACTTCTTCACTTTTCTAAATACTTATTACTTCTCAAAGCATACTCCTTAAAACTGAAATTCTATCTTCTTTTCTTACTTTACTTCTTCACTTTTCTATAGGCTAACTTTCATCTACAAGCATATCTTGACATAACGTATACAGATTCGTAATTATTATAATATAACTAACATTTTGGATATTCTAACTTATATTTTAGTGCTTGCTACGAAAACTTATCATTAGATATTCTTTTCTTACTTTACTTCTTCACTTTTCTAAATACTTATTACTTCTCAAAGCATACTCCTTAAAACTGAAATTCTATCTTCTTTTCTTACTTTACTTCTTCACTTTTCTATAGGCTAACTTTCATCTACTAGCATATCTTGACAAACCGAATACAGATTCGTAATTGTGACATTATTACTAACATTTTGGATATTCTAACTTATATTTTAGTGCTTGCTACGAATACTTATCATTAGATATTCTTTTCTTACTTTACTTCTTCACTTTTCTAAATACTTATTACTTCTCAAAGCATACTCCTTAAAACTGAAATTCTATCTTCTTTTCTTACTTTACTTCTTCACTTTTCTATAGGCTAACTTTCATCTACTAGCATATCTTGACAAACCGAATACAGATTCGTGTTAGTTATATTATTACTAACATTTTGGATATTCTAACTTATATTTTAGTGCTTGCTACGAAAACTTATCATTAGATATTCTTTTCTTACTTTACTTCTTCACTTTTCTAAATACTTATTACTTCTCAAAGCATACTCCTTAAAACTGAAATTCTATCTTCTTTTCTTACTTTACTTCTTCACTTTTCTATAGGCTAACTTTCATCTACTAGCATATCTTGACAAACCGAATACAGATTCGTAATTGTGACATTATTACTAACATTTTGGATATTCTAACTTATATTTTAGTGCTTGCTACGAAAACTTATCATTAGATATTCTTTTCTTACTTTACTTCTTCACTTTTCTAAATACTTATTACTTCTCAAAGCATACTCCTTAAAACTGAAATTCTATCTTCTTTTCTTACTTTACTTCTTCACTTTTCTATAGGCTAACTTTCATCTACAAGCATATCTTGACATAACGTATACAGATTCGTAATTATTATAATATAACTAACATTTTGGATATTCTAACTTATATTTTAGTGCTTGCTACGAATACTTATCATTAGATATTCTTTTCTTACTTTACTTCTTCACTTTTCTAAATACTTATTACTTCTCAAAGCATACTCCTTAAAACTGAAATTCTATCTTCTTTTCTTACTTTACTTCTTCACTTTTCTATAGGCTAACTTTCATCTACTAGCATATCTTGACAAACCGAATACAGATTCGTGTTAGTTATATTATTACTAACATTTTGGATATTCTAACTTATATTTTAGTGCTTGCTACGAAAACTTATCATTAGATATTCTTTTCTTACTTTACTTCTTCACTTTTCTAAATACTTATACTTCTCAAAGCATACTCCTTAAAACTGAAATTCTATCTTCTTTTCTTACTTTACTTCTTCACTTTTCTATAGGCTAACTTTCATCTACAAGCATATCTTGACATAACGTATACAGATTCGTAATTATTATAATATAACTAACATTTTGGATATTCTAACTTATATTTTAGTGCTTGCTACGAATACTTATCATTAGATATTCTTTTCTTACTTTACTTCTTCACTTTTCTAAATACTTATTACTTCTCAAAGCATACTCCTTAAAACTGAAATTCTATCTTCTTTTCTTACTTTACTTCTTCACTTTTCTATAGGCTAACTTTCATCTACAAGCATATCTTGACATAACGTATACAGATTCGTGTTAGTTATATTATTACTAACATTTTGGATATTCTAACTTATATTTTAGTGCTTGCTACGAAAACTTATCATTAGATATTCTTTTCTTACTTTACTTCTTCACTTTTCTAAATACTTATTACTTCTCAAAGCATACTCCTTAAAACTGAAATTCTATCTTCTTTTCTTACTTTACTTCTTCACTTTTCTATAGGCTAACTTTCATCTACTAGCATATCTTGACAAACCGAATACAGATTCGTGTTAGTTATATTATTACTAACATTTTGGATATTCTAACTTATATTTTAGTGCTTGCTACGAAAACTTATCATTAGATATTCTTTTCTTACTTTACTTCTTCACTTTTCTAAATACTTATTACTTCTCAAAGCATACTCCTTAAAACTGAAATTCTATCTTCTTTTCTTACTTTACTTCTTCACTTTTCTATAGGCTAACTTTCATCTACAAGCATATCTTGACATAACGTATACAGATTCGTTATTATTATAATATAACTAACATTTTGGATATTCTAACTTATATTTTAGTGCTTGCTACGAATACTTATCATTAGATATTCTTTTCTTACTTTACTTCTTCACTTTTCTAAATACTTATTACTTCTCAAAGCATACTCCTTAAAACTGAAATTCTATCTTCTTTTCTTACTTTACTTCTTCACTTTTCTATAGGCTAACTTTCATCTACAAGCATATCTTGACATAACGTATACAGATTCGTAATTATTATAATATAACTAACATTTTGGATATTCTAACTTATATTTTAGTGCTTGCTACGAATACTTATCATTAGATATTCTTTTCTTACTTTACTTCTTCACTTTTCTAAATACTTATTACTTCTCAAAGCATACTCCTTAAAACTGAAATTCTATCTTCTTTTCTTACTTTACTTCTTCACTTTTCTATAGGCTAACTTTCATCTACAAGCATATCTTGACATAACGTATACAGATTCGTGTTAGTTATATTATACTAACATTTTGGATATTCTAACTTATATTTTAGTGCTTGCTACGAAAACTTATCATTAGATATTCTTTTCTTACTTTACTTCTTCACTTTTCTAAATACTTATTACTTCTCAAAGCATACTCCTTAAAACTGAAATTCTATCTTCTTTTCTTACTTTACTTCTTCACTTTTCTATAGGCTAACTTTCATCTACTAGCATATCTTGACAAACCGAATACAGATTCGTGTTAGTTATATTATTACTAACATTTTGGATATTCTAACTTATATTTTAGTGCTTGCTACGAAAACTTATCATTAGATATTCTTTTCTTACTTTACTTCTTCACTTTTCTAAATACTTATTACTTCTCAAAGCATACTCCTTAAAACTGAAATTCTATCTTCTTTTCTTACTTTACTTCTTCACTTTTCTATAGGCTAACTTTCATCTACAAGCATATCTTGACATAACGTATACAGATTCGTTATTATTATAATATAACTAACATTTTGGATATTCTAACTTATATTTTAGTGCTTGCTACGAATACTTATCATTAGATATTCTTTTCTTACTTTACTTCTTCACTTTTCTAAATACTTATTACTTCTCAAAGCATACTCCTTAAAACTGAAATTCTATCTTCTTTTCTTACTTTACTTCTTCACTTTTCTATAGGCTAACTTTCATCTACAAGCATATCTTGACATAACGTATACAGATTCGTAATTATTATAATATAACTAACATTTTGGATATTCTAACTTATATTTTAGTGCTTGCTACGAATACTTATCATTAGATATTCTTTTCTTACTTTACTTCTTCACTTTTCTAAATACTTATTACTTCTCAAAGCATACTCCTTAAAACTGAAATTCTATCTTCTTTTCTTACTTTACTTCTTCACTTTTCTATAGGCTAACTTTCATCTACAAGCATATCTTGACATAACGTATACAGATTCGTGTTAGTTATATTATTACTAACATTTTGGATATTCTAACTTATATTTTAGTGCTTGCTACGAAAACTTATCATTAGATATTCTTTTCTTACTTTACTTCTTCACTTTTCTAAATACTTATTACTTCTCAAAGCATACTCCTTAAAACTGAAATTCTATCTTCTTTTCTTACTTTACTTCTTCACTTTTCTATAGGCTAACTTTCATCTACTAGCATATCTTGACAAACCGAATACAGATTCGTGTTAGTTATATTATTACTAACATTTTGGATATTCTAACTTATATTTTAGTGCTTGCTACGAAAACTTATCATTAGATATTCTTTTCTACTTTACTTCTTCACTTTTCTAAATACTTATTACTTCTCAAAGCATACTCCTTAAACTGAAATTCTATCTTCTTTTCTTACTTTACTTCTTCACTTTTCTATAGGCTAACTTTCATCTACAAGCATATCTTGACATAACGTATACAGATTCGTTATTATTATAATATAACTAACATTTTGGATATTCTAACTTATATTTTAGTGCTTGCTACGAATACTTATCATTAGATATTCTTTTCTTACTTTACTTCTTCACTTTTCTAAATACTTATTACTTCTCAAAGCATACTCCTTAAAACTGAAATTCTATCTTCTTTTCTTACTTTACTTCTTCACTTTTCTATAGGCTAACTTTCATCTACAAGCATATCTTGACATAACGTATACAGATTCGTAATTATTATAATATAACTAACATTTTGGATATTCTAACTTATATTTTAGTGCTTGCTACGAATACTTATCATTAGATATTCTTTTCTTACTTTACTTCTTCACTTTTCTAAATACTTATTACTTCTCAAAGCATACTCCTTAAAACTGAAATTCTATCTTCTTTTCTTACTTTACTTCTTCACTTTTCTATAGGCTAACTTTCATCTACTAGCATATCTTGACAAACCGAATACAGATTCGTGTTAGTTATATTATTACTAACATTTTGGATATTCTAACTTATATTTTAGTGCTTGCTACGAAAACTTATCATTAGATATTCTTTTCTTACTTTACTTCTTCACTTTTCTAAATACTTATTACTTCTCAAAGCATACTCCTTAAAACTGAAATTCTATCTTCTTTTCTTACTTTACTTCTTCACTTTTCTATAGGCTAACTTTCATCTACTAGCATATCTTGACAAACCGAATACAGATTCGTGTTAGTTATATTATTACTAACATTTTGGATATTCTAACTTATATTTTAGTGCTTGCTACGAAAACTTATCATTAGATATTCTTTTCTTACTTTACTTCTTCACTTTTCTAAATACTTATTACTTCTCAAAGCATACTCCTTAAAACTGAAATTCTATCTTCTTTTCTTACTTTACTTCTTCACTTTTCTATAGGCTAACTTTCATCTACAAGCATATCTTGACATAACGTATACAGATTCGTTATTATTATAATATAACTAACATTTTGGATATTCTAACTTATATTTTAGTGCTTGCTACGAATACTTATCATTAGATATTCTTTTCTTACTTTACTTCTTCACTTTTCTAAATACTTATTACTTCTCAAAGCATACTCCTTAAAACTGAAATTCTATCTTCTTTTCTTACTTTACTTCTTCACTTTTCTATAGGCTAACTTTCATCTACAAGCATATCTTGACATAACGTATACAGATTCGTAATTATTATAATATAACTAACATTTTGGATATTCTAACTTATATTTTAGTGCTTGCTACGAATACTTATCATTAGATATTCTTTTCTTACTTTACTTCTTCACTTTTCTAAATACTTATTACTTCTCAAAGCATACTCCTTAAAACTGAAATTCTATCTTCTTTTCTTACTTTACTTCTTCACTTTTCTATAGGCTAACTTTCATCTACTAGCATATCTTGACAAACCGAATACAGATTCGTGTTAGTTATATTATTACTAACATTTTGGATATTCTAACTTATATTTTAGTGCTTGCTACGAAAACTTATCATTAGATATTCTTTTCTTACTTTACTTCTTCACTTTTCTAAATACTTATTACTTCTCAAAGCATACTCCTTAAAACTGAAATTCTATCTTCTTTTCTTACTTTACTTCTTCACTTTTCTATAGGCTAACTTTCATCTACAAGCATATCTTGACATAACGTATACAGATTCGTTATTATTATAATATAACTAACATTTTGGATATTCTAACTTATATTTTAGTGCTTGCTACGAATACTTATCATTAGATATTCTTTTCTTACTTTACTTCTTCACTTTTCTAAATACTTATTACTTCTCAAAGCATACTCCTTAAAACTGAAATTCTATCTTCTTTTCTTACTTTACTTCTTCACTTTTCTATAGGCTAACTTTCATCTACAAGCATATCTTGACATAACGTATACAGATTCGTAATTAGTTATATTATTACTAACATTTTGGATATTCTAACTTATATTTTAGTGCTTGCTACGAATACTTATCATTAGATATTCTTTTCTTACTTTACTTCTTCACTTTTCTAAATACTTATTACTTCTCAAAGCATACTCCTTAAAACTGAAATTCTATCTTCTTTTCTTACTTTACTTCTTCACTTTTCTATAGGCTAACTTTCATCTACTAGCATATCTTGACAAACCGAATACAGATTCGTGTTGTGACATTATTACTAACATTTTGGATATTCTAACTTATATTTTAGTGCTTGCTACGAAAACTTATCATTAGATATTCTTTTCTTACTTTACTTCTTCACTTTTCTAAATACTTATTACTTCTCAAAGCATACTCCTTAAAACTGAAATTCTATCTTCTTTTCTTACTTTACTTCTTCACTTTTCTATAGGCTAACTTTCATCTACAAGCATATCTTGACATAACGTATACAGATTCGTTATTATTATAATATAACTAACATTTTGGATATTCTAACTTATATTTTAGTGCTTGCTACGAATACTTATCATTAGATATTCTTTTCTTACTTTACTTCTTCACTTTTCTAAATACTTATTACTTCTCAAAGCATACTCCTTAAAACTGAAATTCTATCTTCTTTTCTTACTTTACTTCTTCACTTTTCTATAGGCTAACTTTCATCTACAAGCATATCTTGACATAACGTATACAGATTCGTTATTATTATAATATAACTAACATTTTGGATATTCTAACTTATATTTTAGTGCTTGCTACGAATACTTATCATTAGATATTCTTTTCTTACTTTACTTCTTCACTTTTCTAAATACTTATTACTTCTCAAAGCATACTCCTTAAAACTGAAATTCTATCTTCTTTTCTTAACTTCTTCATCTATAGGCTCTTTCATCTACTAGCATATCTTTACAGACGTAATTGTGACTTACACATTTTGGATATTTCTAGTGCTTGCTAGAAAACTTATCATTAGATATTCTTTTCTTACTTTACTTCTTCACTTTTCATCTACTTCTCAAAGCATACTCCTTAAAACTGAAATTCTACATACTTCTTCACTATAGGTCATACAGCATATCTTGACATAACGTATACAGAATTATTATAATATAACTAACATTTTGGATATTCTAACTTATATTTTAGTGCTTGCTACGAATACTTATCATTAGATATTCTTTTCTTACTTTACTTCTTCACTTTTCTAAATACTTATTACTTCTCAAAGCATACTCCTTAAAACTGAAATTCTATCTTCTTTTCTTACTTTACTTCTTCACTTTTCTATAGGCTAACTTTCATCTACTAGCATATCTTGACAAACCGAATACAGATTCGTGTTAGTTATATTATTACTAACATTTTGGATATTCTAACTTATATTTTAGTGCTTGCTACGAAAACTTATCATTAGATACTTTACTTCTTCACTTTTCTAAATACTTATTACTTCTCAAAGCATACTCCTTAAAACTGAAATTCTATCTTCTTTTCTTACTTTACTTCTTCACTTTTCTATAGGCTAACTTTCATCTACTAGCATATCTTGACAAACCGAATACAGATTCGTGTTAGTTATATTATTACTAACATTTTGGATATTCTAACTTATATTTTAGTGCTTGCTACGAAAACTTATCATTAGATATTCTTTTCTTACTTTACTTCTTCACTTTTCTAAATACTTATTACTTCTCAAAGCATACTCCTTAAAACTGAAATTCTATCTTCTTTTCTTACTTTACTTCTTCACTTTTCTATAGGCTAACTTTCATCTACAAGCATATCTTGACATAACGTATACAGATTCGTTATTATTATAATATAACTAACATTTTGGATATTCTAACTTATATTTTAGTGCTTGCTACGAATACTTATCATTAGATATTCTTTTCTTACTTTACTTCTTCACTTTTCTAAATACTTATTACTTCTCAAAGCATACTCCTTAAAACTGAAATTCTATCTTCTTTTCTTACTTTACTTCTTCACTTTTCTATAGGCTAACTTTCATCTACTAGCATATCTTGACAAACCGTATACAGATTCGTAATTATGACAATATAACTAACATTTTGGATATTCTAACTTATATTTTAGTGCTTGCTACGAATACTTATCATTAGATATTCTTTTCTTACTTTACTTCTTCACTTTTCTAAATACTTATTACTTCTCAAAGCATACTCCTTAAAACTGAAATTCTATCTTCTTTTCTTACTTTACTTCTTCACTTTTCTATAGGCTAACTTTCATCTACAAGCATATCTTGACATAACGTATACAGATTCGTTATTATTATAATATAACTAACATTTTGGATATTCTAACTTATATTTTAGTGCTTGCTACGAATACTTATCATTAGATATTCTTTTCTTACTTTACTTCTTCACTTTTCTAAATACTTATTACTTCTCAAAGCATACTCCTTAAAACTGAAATTCTATCTTCTTTTCTTACTTTACTTCTTCACTTTTCTATAGGCTAACTTTCATCTACTAGCATATCTTGACAAACCGAATACAGATTCGTGTTAGTTATATTATTACTAACATTTTGGATATTCTAACTTATATTTTAGTGCTTGCTACGAAAACTTATCATTAGATATTCTTTTCTTACTTTACTTCTTCACTTTTCTAAATACTTATTACTTCTCAAAGCATACTCCTTAAAACTGAAATTCTATCTTCTTTTCTTACTTTACTTCTTCACTTTTCTATAGGCTAACTTTCATCTACAAGCATATCTTGACATAACGTATACAGATTCGTTATTATTATAATATAACTAACATTTTGGATATTCTAACTTATATTTTAGTGCTTGCTACGAAAACTTATCATTAGATATTCTTTTCTTACTTTACTTCTTCACTTTTCTAAATACTTATTACTTCTCAAAGCATACTCCTTAAAACTGAAATTCTATCTTCTTTTCTTACTTTACTTCTTCACTTTTCTATAGGCTAACTTTCATCTACAAGCATATCTTGACATAACGTATACAGATTCGTTATTATTATAATATAACTAACATTTTGGATATTCTAACTTATATTTTAGTGCTTGCTACGAATACTTATCATTAGATATTCTTTTCTTACTTTACTTCTTCACTTTTCTAAATACTTATTACTTCTCAAAGCATACTCCTTAAAACTGAAATTCTATCTTCTTTTCTTACTTTACTTCTTCACTTTTCTATAGGCTAACTTTCATCTACAAGCATATCTTGACATAACGTATACAGATTCGTAATTATTATAATATAACTAACATTTTGGATATTCTAACTTATATTTTAGTGCTTGCTACGAATACTTATCATTAGATATTCTTTTCTTACTTTACTTCTTCACTTTTCTAAATACTTATTACTTCTCAAAGCATACTCCTTAAAACTGAAATTCTATCTTCTTTTCTTACTTTACTTCTTCACTTTTCTATAGGCTAACTTTCATCTACAAGCATATCTTGACATAACGTATACAGATTCGTAATTATTATAATATAACTAACATTTTGGATATTCTAACTTATATTTTAGTGCTTGCTACGAATACTTATCATTAGATATTCTTTTCTTACTTTACTTCTTCACTTTTCTAAATACTTATTACTTCTCAAAGCATACTCCTTAAAACTGAAATTCTATCTTCTTTTCTTACTTTACTTCTTCACTTTTTTCTATAGGCTAACTTTCATCTACTAGCATATCTTGACAAACCGAATACAGATTCGTGTTAGTTATATTATTACTAACATTTTGGATATTCTAACTTATATTTTAGTGCTTGCTACGAAAACTTATCATTAGATATTCTTTTCTTACTTTACTTCTTCACTTTTCTAAATACTTATTACTTCTCAAAGCATACTCCTTAAAACTGAAATTCTATCTTCTTTTCTTACTTTACTTCTTCACTTTTCTATAGGCTAACTTTCATCTACTAGCATATCTTGACAAACCGAATACAGATTCGTGTTAGTTATATTATTACTAACATTTTGGATATTCTAACTTATATTTTAGTGCTTGCTACGAAAACTTATCATTAGATATTCTTTTCTTACTTTACTTCTTCACTTTTCTAAATACTTATTACTTCTCAAAGCATACTCCTTAAAACTGAAATTCTATCTTCTTTTCTTACTTTACTTCTTCACTTTTCTATAGGCTAACTTTCATCTACAAGCATATCTTGACATAACGTATACAGATTCGTTATTATTATAATATAACTAACATTTTGGATATTCTAACTTATATTTTAGTGCTTGCTACGAATACTTATCATTAGATATTCTTTTCTTACTTTACTTCTTCACTTTTCTAAATACTTATTACTTCTCAAAGCATACTCCTTAAAACTGAAATTCTATCTTCTTTTCTTACTTTACTTCTTCACTTTTCTATAGGCTAACTTTCATCTACTAGCATATCTTGACAAACCGAATACAGATTCGTAATTGTGACATTAGTAATAATGTCACAATTACGAATCTGTATTCGGTTTGTCAAGATATGCTAGTAGATGAAAGTTAGCCTATAGAAAAGTGAAGAAGTAAAGTAAGAAAAGAAGATAGAATTTCAGTTTAAGGAGTATGCTTTGAGAAGTAATAAGTATTTAGAAAAGTGAAGAAGTAAAGTAAGAAAAGAATATCTAATGATAAGTATTCGTAGCAAGCACTAAAATATAAGTTAGAATATCCAAAATGTTAGTTATATTATAATAATAACGAATCTGTATACGTTATGTCAAGATATGCTTGTAGATGAAAGTTAGCCTATAGAAAAGTGAAGAAGTAAAGTAAGAAAAGAAGATAGAATTTCAGTTTTAAGGAGTATGCTTTGAGAAGTAATAAGTATTTAGAAAAGTGAAGAAGTAAAGTAAGAAAAGAATATCTAATGATAAGTTTTCGTAGCAAGCACTAAAATATAAGTTAGAATATCCAAAATGTTAGTAATAATATAACTAACACGAATCTGTATTCGGTTTGTCAAGATATGCTAGTAGATGAAAGTTAGCCTATAGAAAAGTGAAGAAGTAAAGTAAGAAAAGAAGATAGAATTTCAGTTTTAAGGAGTATGCTTTGAGAAGTAATAAGTATTTAGAAAAGTGAAGAAGTAAAGTAAGAAAAGAATATCTAATGATAAGTTTTCGTAGCAAGCACTAAAATATAAGTTAGAATATCCAAAATGTTAGTAATAATATAACTAACACGAATCTGTATACGTTATGTCAAGATATGCTTGTAGATGAAAGTTAGCCTATAGAAAAGTGAAGAAGTAAAGTAAGAAAAGAAGATAGAATTTCAGTTTTAAGGAGTATGCTTTGAGAAGTAATAAGTATTTAGAAAAGTGAAGAAGTAAAGTAAGAAAAGAAGATAGAATTTCAGTTTTAAGGAGTATGCTTTGAGAAGTAATAAGTATTTAGAAAAGTGAAGAAGTAAAGTAAGAAAAGAATATCTAATGATAAGTTTTCGTAGCAAGCACTAAAATATAAGTTAGAATATCCAAAATGTTAGTAATAATATAACTAACACGAATCTGTATTCGGTTTGTCAAGATATGCTAGTAGATGAAAGTTAGCCTATAGAAAAGTGAAGAAGTAAAGTAAGAAAAGAAGATAGAATTTCAGTTTTAAGGAGTATGCTTTGAGAAGTAATAAGTATTTAGAAAAGTGAAGAAGTAAAGTAAGAAAAGAATATCTAATGATAAGTATTCGTAGCAAGCACTAAAATATAAGTTAGAATATCCAAAATGTTAGTTATATTATAATAATAACGAATCTGTATACGTTATGTCAAGATATGCTTGTAGATGAAAGTTAGCCTATAGAAAAGTGAAGAAGTAAAGTAAGAAAAGAAGATAGAATTTCAGTTTTAAGGAGTATGCTTTGAGAAGTAATAAGTATTTAGAAAAGTGAAGAAGTAAAGTAAGAAAAGAATATCTAATGATAAGTTTTCGTAGCAAGCACTAAAATATAAGTTAGAATATCCAAAATGTTAGTAATAATGTCACAATTACGAATCTGTATTCGGTTTGTCAAGATATGCTAGTAGATGAAAGTTAGCCTATAGAAAAGTGAAGAAGTAAAGTAAGAAAAGAAGATAGAATTTCAGTTTTAAGGAGTATGCTTTGAGAAGTAATAAGTATTTAGAAAAGTGAAGAAGTAAAGTAAGAAAAGAATATCTAATGATAAGTATTCGTAGCAAGCACTAAAATATAAGTTAGAATATCCAAAATGTTAGTTATATTATAATAATTACGAATCTGTATACGTTATGTCAAGATATGCTTGTAGATGAAAGTTAGCCTATAGAAAAGTGAAGAAGTAAAGTAAGAAAAGAAGATAGAATTTCAGTTTTAAGGAGTATGCTTTGAGAAGTAATAAGTATTTAGAAAAGTGAAGAAGTAAAGTAAGAAAAGAATATCTAATGATAAGTTTTCGTAGCAAGCACTAAAATATAAGTTAGAATATCCAAAATGTTAGTTATATTATAATAATAACGAATCTGTATACGTTATGTCAAGATATGCTAGTAGATGAAAGTTAGCCTATAGAAAAGTGAAGAAGTAAAGTAAGAAAAGAAGATAGAATTTCAGTTTTAAGGAGTATGCTTTGAGAAGTAATAAGTATTTAGAAAAGTGAAGAAGTAAAGTAAGAAAAGAATATCTAATGATAAGTATTCGTAGCAAGCACTAAAATATAAGTTAGAATATCCAAAATGTTAGTTATATTATAATAATTACGAATCTGTATACGTTATGTCAAGATATGCTTGTAGATGAAAGTTAGCCTATAGAAAAGTGAAGAAGTAAAGTAAGAAAAGAAGATAGAATTTCAGTTTTAAGGAGTATGCTTTGAGAAGTAATAAGTATTTAGAAAAGTGAAGAAGTAAAGTAAGAAAAGAATATCTAATGATAAGTTTTCGTAGCAAGCACTAAAATATAAGTTAGAATATCCAAAATGTTAGTAATAATGTCACAATTACGAATCTGTATTCGGTTTGTCAAGATATGCTAGTAGATGAAAGTTAGCCTATAGAAAAGTGAAGAAGTAAAGTAAGAAAAGAAGATAGAATTTCAGTTTTAAGGAGTATGCTTTGAGAAGTAATAAGTATTTAGAAAAGTGAAGAAGTAAAGTAAGAAAAGAATATCTAATGATAAGTATTCGTAGCAAGCACTAAAATATAAGTTAGAATATCCAAAATGTTAGTTATATTATAATAATAACGAATCTGTATACGTTATGTCAAGATATGCTTGTAGATGAAAGTTAGCCTATAGAAAAGTGAAGAAGTAAAGTAAGAAAAGAAGATAGAATTTCAGTTTTAAGGAGTATGCTTTGAGAAGTAATAAGTATTTAGAAAAGTGAAGAAGTAAAGTAAGAAAAGAATATCTAATGATAAGTTTTCGTAGCAAGCACTAAAATATAAGTTAGAATATCCAAAATGTTAGTAATAATATAACTAACACGAATCTGTATTCGGTTTGTCAAGATATGCTAGTAGATGAAAGTTAGCCTATAGAAAAGTGAAGAAGTAAAGTAAGAAAAGAAGATAGAATTTCAGTTTTAAGGAGTATGCTTTGAGAAGTAATAAGTATTTAGAAAAGTGAAGAAGTAAAGTAAGAAAAGAATATCTAATGATAAGTATTCGTAGCAAGCACTAAAATATAAGTTAGAATATCCAAAATGTTAGTTATATTATAATAATAACGAATCTGTATACGTTATGTCAAGATATGCTTGTAGATGAAAGTTAGCCTATAGAAAAGTGAAGAAGTAAAGTAAGAAAAGAAGATAGAATTTCAGTTTTAAGGAGTATGCTTTGAGAAGTAATAAGTATTTAGAAAAGTGAAGAAGTAAAGTAAGAAAAGAATATCTAATGATAAGTTTTCGTAGCAAGCACTAAAATATAAGTTAGAATATCCAAAATGTTAGTAATAATGTCACAATTACGAATCTGTATTCGGTTTGTCAAGATATGCTAGTAGATGAAAGTTAGCCTATAGAAAAGTGAAGAAGTAAAGTAAGAAAAGAAGATAGAATTTCAGTTTTAAGGAGTATGCTTTGAGAAGTAATAAGTATTTAGAAAAGTGAAGAAGTAAAGTAAGAAAAGAATATCTAATGATAAGTATTCGTAGCAAGCACTAAAATATAAGTTAGAATATCCAAAATGTTAGTTATATTATAATAATTACGAATCTGTATACGTTATGTCAAGATATGCTTGTAGATGAAAGTTAGCCTATAGAAAAGTGAAGAAGTAAAGTAAGAAAAGAAGATAGAATTTCAGTTTTAAGGAGTATGCTTTGAGAAGTAATAAGTATTTAGAAAAGTGAAGAAGTAAAGTAAGAAAAGAATATCTAATGATAAGTATTCGTAGCAAGCACTAAAATATAAGTTAGAATATCCAAAATGTTAGTTATATTATAATAATAACGAATCTGTATACGTTATGTCAAGATATGCTTGTAGATGAAAGTTAGCCTATAGAAAAGTGAAGAAGTAAAGTAAGAAAAGAAGATAGAATTTCAGTTTTAAGGAGTATGCTTTGAGAAGTAATAAGTATTTAGAAAAGTGAAGAAGTAAAGTAAGAAAAGAATATCTAATGATAAGTATTCGTAGCAAGCACTAAAATATAAGTTAGAATATCCAAAATGTTAGTTATATTATAATAATAACGAATCTGTATACGTTATGTCAAGATATGCTTGTAGATGAAAGTTAGCCTATAGAAAAGTGAAGAAGTAAAGTAAGAAAAGAAGATAGAATTTCAGTTTTAAGGAGTATGCTTTGAGAAGTAATAAGTATTTAGAAAAGTGAAGAAGTAAAGTAAGAAAAGAATATCTAATGATAAGTTTTCGTAGCAAGCACTAAAATATAAGTTAGAATATCCAAAATGTTAGTAATAATGTCACAATTACGAATCTGTATTCGGTTTGTCAAGATATGCTAGTAGATGAAAGTTAGCCTATAGAAAAGTGAAGAAGTAAAGTAAGAAAAGAAGATAGAATTTCAGTTTTAAGGAGTATGCTTTGAGAAGTAATAAGTATTTAGAAAAGTGAAGAAGTAAAGTAAGAAAAGAATATCTAATGATAAGTATTCGTAGCAAGCACTAAAATATAAGTTAGAATATCCAAAATGTTAGTTATATTATAATAATTACGAATCTGTATACGTTATGTCAAGATATGCTTGTAGATGAAAGTTAGCCTATAGAAAAGTGAAGAAGTAAAGTAAGAAAAGAAGATAGAATTTCAGTTTTAAGGAGTATGCTTTGAGAAGTAATAAGTATTTAGAAAAGTGAAGAAGTAAAGTAAGAAAAGAATATCTAATGATAAGTATTCGTAGCAAGCACTAAAATATAAGTTAGAATATCCAAAATGTTAGTTATATTATAATAATAACGAATCTGTATACGTTATGTCAAGATATGCTTGTAGATGAAAGTTAGCCTATAGAAAAGTGAAGAAGTAAAGTAAGAAAAGAAGATAGAATTTCAGTTTTAAGGAGTATGCTTTGAGAAGTAATAAGTATTTAGAAAAGTGAAGAAGTAAAGTAAGAAAAGAATATCTAATGATAAGTTTTCGTAGCAAGCACTAAAATATAAGTTAGAATATCCAAAATGTTAGTAATAATATAACTAACACGAATCTGTATTCGGTTTGTCAAGATATGCTAGTAGATGAAAGTTAGCCTATAGAAAAGTGAAGAAGTAAAGTAAGAAAAGAAGATAGAATTTCAGTTTTAAGGAGTATGCTTTGAGAAGTAATAAGTATTTAGAAAAGTGAAGAAGTAAAGTAAGAAAAGAATATCTAATGATAAGTATTCGTAGCAAGCACTAAAATATAAGTTAGAATATCCAAAATGTTAGTTATATTATAATAATTACGAATCTGTATACGTTATGTCAAGATATGCTTGTAGATGAAAGTTAGCCTATAGAAAAGTGAAGAAGTAAAGTAAGAAAAGAAGATAGAATTTCAGTTTTAAGGAGTATGCTTTGAGAAGTAATAAGTATTTAGAAAAGTGAAGAAGTAAAGTAAGAAAAGAATATCTAATGATAAGTATTCGTAGCAAGCACTAAAATATAAGTTAGAATATCCAAAATGTTAGTTATATTATAATAATAACGAATCTGTATACGTATGTCAAGATATGCTTGTAGATGAAAGTTAGCCTATAGAAAAGTGAAGAAGTAAAGTAAGAAAAGAAGATAGAATTTCAGTTTTAAGGAGTATGCTTTGAGAAGTAATAAGTATTTAGAAAAGTGAAGAAGTAAAGTAAGAAAAGAATATCTAATGATAAGTTTTCGTAGCAAGCACTAAAATATAAGTTAGAATATCCAAAATGTTAGTAATAATATAACTAACACGAATCTGTATTCGGTTTGTCAAGATATGCTAGTAGATGAAAGTTAGCCTATAGAAAAGTGAAGAAGTAAAGTAAGAAAAGAAGATAGAATTTCAGTTTTAAGGAGTATGCTTTGAGAAGTAATAAGTATTTAGAAAAGTGAAGAAGTAAAGTAAGAAAAGAATATCTAATGATAAGTTTTCGTAGCAAGCACTAAAATATAAGTTAGAATATCCAAAATGTTAGTAATAATATAACTAACACGAATCTGTATTCGGTTTGTCAAGATATGCTAGTAGATGAAAGTTAGCCTATAGAAAAGTGAAGAAGTAAAGTAAGAAAAGAAGATAGAATTTCAGTTTTAAGGAGTATGCTTTGAGAAGTAATAAGTATTTAGAAAAGTGAAGAAGTAAAGTAAGAAAAGAATATCTAATGATAAGTATTCGTAGCAAGCACTAAAATATAAGTTAGAATATCCAAAATGTTAGTTATATTATAATAATAACGAATCTGTATACGTTATGTCAAGATATGCTTGTAGATGAAAGTTAGCCTATAGAAAAGTGAAGAAGTAAAGTAAGAAAAGAAGATAGAATTTCAGTTTTAAGGAGTATGCTTTGAGAAGTAATAAGTATTTAGAAAAGTGAAGAAGTAAAGTAAGAAAAGAATATCTAATGATAAGTTTTCGTAGCAAGCACTAAAATATAAGTTAGAATATCCAAAATGTTAGTTATATTATAATAATAACGAATCTGTATACGTTATGTCAAGATATGCTAGTAGATGAAAGTTAGCCTATAGAAAAGTGAAGAAGTAAAGTAAGAAAAGAAGATAGAATTTCAGTTTTAAGGAGTATGCTTTGAGAAGTAATAAGTATTTAGAAAAGTGAAGAAGTAAAGTAAGAAAAGAATATCTAATGATAAGTTTTCGTAGCAAGCACTAAAATATAAGTTAGAATATCCAAAATGTTAGTAATAATATAACTAACACGAATCTGTATTCGGTTTGTCAAGATATGCTAGTAGATGAAAGTTAGCCTATAGAAAAGTGAAGAAGTAAAGTAAGAAAAGAAGATAGAATTTCAGTTTTAAGGAGTATGCTTTGAGAAGTAATAAGTATTTAGAAAAGTGAAGAAGTAAAGTAAGAAAAGAATATCTAATGATAAGTATTCGTAGCAAGCACTAAAATATAAGTTAGAATATCCAAATGTTAGTAATAATATAACTAACACGAATCTGTATACGTTATGTCAAGATATGCTTGTAGATGAAAGTTAGCCTATAGAAAAGTGAAGAAGTAAAGTAAGAAAAGAAGATAGAATTTCAGTTTTAAGGAGTATGCTTTGAGAAGTAATAAGTATTTAGAAAAGTGAAGAAGTAAAGTAAGAAAAGAATATCTAATGATAAGTATTCGTAGCAAGCACTAAAATATAAGTTAGAATATCCAAAATGTTAGTTATATTATAATAATTACGAATCTGTATACGTTATGTCAAGATATGCTTGTAGATGAAAGTTAGCCTATAGAAAAGTGAAGAAGTAAAGTAAGAAAAGAAGATAGAATTTCAGTTTTAAGGAGTATGCTTTGAGAAGTAATAAGTATTTAGAAAAGTGAAGAAGTAAAGTAAGAAAAGAATATCTAATGATAAGTATTCGTAGCAAGCACTAAAATATAAGTTAGAATATCCAAAATGTTAGTTATATTATAATAATAACGAATCTGTATACGTTATGTCAAGATATGCTTGTAGATGAAAGTTAGCCTATAGAAAAGTGAAGAAGTAAAGTAAGAAAGAAGATAGAATTTCAGTTTTAAGGAGTATGCTTTGAGAAGTAATAAGTATTTAGAAAAGTGAAGAAGTAAAGTAAGAAAAGAATATCTAATGATAAGTTTTCGTAGCAAGCACTAAAATATAAGTTAGAATATCCAAAATGTTAGTAATAATGTCACAATTACGAATCTGTATTCGGTTTGTCAAGATATGCTAGTAGATGAAAGTTAGCCTATAGAAAAGTGAAGAAGTAAAGTAAGAAAAGAAGATAGAATTTCAGTTTTAAGGAGTATGCTTTGAGAAGTAATAAGTATTTAGAAAAGTGAAGAAGTAAAGTAAGAAAAGAATATCTAATGATAAGTATTCGTAGCAAGCACTAAAATATAAGTTAGAATATCCAAAATGTTAGTTATATTATAATAATTACGAATCTGTATACGTTATGTCAAGATATGCTTGTAGATGAAAGTTAGCCTATAGAAAAGTGAAGAAGTAAAGTAAGAAAAGAAGATAGAATTTCAGTTTAAGGAGTATGCTTTGAGAAGTAATAAGTATTTAGAAAAGTGAAGAAGTAAAGTAAGAAAAGAATATCTAATGATAAGTATTCGTAGCAAGCACTAAAATATAAGTTAGAATATCCAAAATGTTAGTTATATTATAATAATAACGAATCTGTATACGTTATGTCAAGATATGCTTGTAGATGAAAGTTAGCCTATAGAAAAGTGAAGAAGTAAAGTAAGAAAAGAAGATAGAATTTCAGTTTTAAGGAGTATGCTTTGAGAAGTAATAAGTATTTAGAAAAGTGAAGAAGTAAAGTAAGAAAAGAATATCTAATGATAAGTATTCGTAGCAAGCACTAAAATATAAGTTAGAATATCCAAAATGTTAGTTATATTATAATAATAACGAATCTGTATACGTTATGTCAAGATATGCTTGTAGATGAAAGTTAGCCTATAGAAAAGTGAAGAAGTAAAGTAAGAAAAGAAGATAGAATTTCAGTTTTAAGGAGTATGCTTTGAGAAGTAATAAGTATTTAGAAAAGTGAAGAAGTAAAGTAAGAAAAGAATATCTAATGATAAGTTTTCGTAGCAAGCACTAAAATATAAGTTAGAATATCCAAAATGTTAGTAATAATGTCACAATTA
Organism: Loxodes magnus; assembly: GCA_946699065.1. NCBI lineage: Eukaryota > Ciliophora > Karyorelictea > Loxodida > Loxodidae > Loxodes > Loxodes magnus. The sequence continues at coordinate 32,565 of CAMPDV010005574.1, forward strand.
CGAATCTGTATTCGTTTGTCAAGATATGCTAGTAGATGAAAGTTAGCCTATAGAAAAGTGAAGAAGTAAAGTAAGAAAAGAAGATAGAATTTCAGTTTAAGGAGTATGCTTTGAGAAGTAATAAGTATTTAGAAAAGTGAAGAAGTAAAGTAAGAAAAGAATATCTAATGATAAGTATTCGTAGCAAGCACTAAAATATAAGTTAGAATATCCAAAATGTTAGTTATATTATAATAATTACGAATCTGTATACGTTATGTCAAGATATGCTTGTAGATGAAAGTTAGCCTATAGAAAAGTGAAGAAGTAAAGTAAGAAAAGAAGATAGAATTTCAGTTTTAAGGAGTATGCTTTGAGAAGTAATAAGTATTTAGAAAAGTGAAGAAGTAAAGTAAGAAAAGAATATCTAATGATAAGTATTCGTAGCAAGCACTAAAATATAAGTTAGAATATCCAAAATGTTAGTTATATTATAATAATAACGAATCTGTATACGTTATGTCAAGATATGCTTGTAGATGAAAGTTAGCCTATAGAAAAGTGAAGAAGTAAAGTAAGAAAAGAAGATAGAATTTCAGTTTTAAGGAGTATGCTTTGAGAAGTAATAAGTATTTAGAAAAGTGAAGAAGTAAAGTAAGAAAAGAATATCTAATGATAAGTTTTCGTAGCAAGCACTAAAATATAAGTTAGAATATCCAAAATGTTAGTAATAATATAACTAACACGAATCTGTATTCGGTTTGTCAAGATATGCTAGTAGATGAAAGTTAGCCTATAGAAAAGTGAAGAAGTAAAGTAAGAAAAGAAGATAGAATTTCAGTTTTAAGGAGTATGCTTTGAGAAGTAATAAGTATTTAGAAAAGTGAAGAAGTAAAGTAAGAAAAGAATATCTAATGATAAGTATTCGTAGCAAGCACTAAAATATAAGTTAGAATATCCAAAATGTTAGTTATATTATAATAATTACGAATCTGTATACGTTATGTCAAGATATGCTTGTAGATGAAAGTTAGCCTATAGAAAAGTGAAGAAGTAAAGTAAGAAAAGAAGATAGAATTTCAGTTTTAAGGAGTATGCTTTGAGAAGTAATAAGTATTTAGAAAAGTGAAGAAGTAAAGTAAGAAAAGAATATCTAATGATAAGTATTCGTAGCAAGCACTAAAATATAAGTTAGAATATCCAAAATGTTAGTTATATTATAATAATAACGAATCTGTATACGTTATGTCAAGATATGCTTGTAGATGAAAGTTAGCCTATAGAAAAGTGAAGAAGTAAAGTAAGAAAAGAAGATAGAATTTCAGTTTTAAGGAGTATGCTTTGAGAAGTAATAAGTATTTAGAAAAGTGAAGAAGTAAAGTAAGAAAAGAATATCTAATGATAAGTTTTCGTAGCAAGCACTAAAATATAAGTTAGAATATCCAAAATGTTAGTAATAATATAACTAACACGAATCTGTATTCGGTTTGTCAAGATATGCTAGTAGATGAAAGTTAGCCTATAGAAAAGTGAAGAAGTAAAGTAAGAAAAGAAGATAGAATTTCAGTTTTAAGGAGTATGCTTTGAGAAGTAATAAGTATTTAGAAAAGTGAAGAAGTAAAGTAAGAAAAGAATATCTAATGATAAGTTTTCGTAGCAAGCACTAAAATATAAGTTAGAATATCCAAAATGTTAGTAATAATATAACTAACACGAATCTGTATTCGGTTTGTCAAGATATGCTAGTAGATGAAAGTTAGCCTATAGAAAAGTGAAGAAGTAAAGTAAGAAAAGAAGATAGAATTTCAGTTTAAGGAGTATGCTTTGAGAAGTAATAAGTATTTAGAAAAGTGAAGAAGTAAAGTAAGAAAAGAATATCTAATGATAAGTATTCGTAGCAAGCACTAAAATATAAGTTAGAATATCCAAAATGTTAGTTATATTATAATAATAACGAATCTGTATACGTTATGTCAAGATATGCTTGTAGATGAAAGTTAGCCTATAGAAAAGTGAAGAAGTAAAGTAAGAAAAGAAGATAGAATTTCAGTTTTAAGGAGTATGCTTTGAGAAGTAATAAGTATTTAGAAAAGTGAAGAAGTAAAGTAAGAAAAGAATATCTAATGATAAGTTTTCGTAGCAAGCACTAAAATATAAGTTAGAATATCCAAAATGTTAGTTATATTATAATAATAACGAATCTGTATACGTTATGTCAAGATATGCTAGTAGATGAAAGTTAGCCTATAGAAAAGTGAAGAAGTAAAGTAAGAAAAGAAGATAGAATTTCAGTTTTAAGGAGTATGCTTTGAGAAGTAATAAGTATTTAGAAAAGTGAAGAAGTAAAGTAAGAAAAGAATATCTAATGATAAGTATTCGTAGCAAGCACTAAAATATAAGTTAGAATATCCAAAATGTTAGTTATATTATAATAATTACGAATCTGTATACGTTATGTCAAGATATGCTTGTAGATGAAAGTTAGCCTATAGAAAAGTGAAGAAGTAAAGTAAGAAAAGAAGATAGAATTTCAGTTTAAGGAGTATGCTTTGAGAAGTAATAAGTATTTAGAAAAGTGAAGAAGTAAAGTAAGAAAAGAATATCTAATGATAAGTTTTCGTAGCAAGCACTAAAATATAAGTTAGAATATCCAAAATGTTAGTAATAATGTCACAATTACGAATCTGTATTCGGTTTGTCAAGATATGCTAGTAGATGAAAGTTAGCCTATAGAAAAGTGAAGAAGTAAAGTAAGAAAAGAAGATAGAATTTCAGTTTAAGGAGTATGCTTTGAG